>JABMBR010003674.1:0-84030 GCA_018881525.1 Meteorus sp. PSUC_FEM 10030008
TATATATATATATATAACTCTGGGTGATTTTCTACTGCACACAAAAAATTGTTTGGTGTTGTTAGCCAAGGGCCAAAAAAAGATCACAGTACCCGTCACGCCTACGCCAACAACTGAACTCACTACGAATTGGCACACACTTCAATGCACTGGCTCATTTCAACGTGAAGTAGTGATGAAATATTTTTTATACGAGTTCCCGTCTTATTTTTATTCATTTTTTTTCATTTGTATTTTATATACAGATATACAATCACAATGAATTTAAATCATCGTGGATAATTGTTCGACGCCAATTAACTCGTCAGTGTAAAATCTCTTCCCACGTTTTTGTCGGAATAATAATTTCATAACTCAATGACTAAAGTGTCTTGTTATTTTTGTAGGAGAATTAGCGCGGGCTAAACGATGACGTATGCGCTCTTTGTAATTTGGAAATTGTCCATTGGGTGGCAGCACCTGGCGGATTGAGAATTTAGTTTTGGATGGAGAGTGAGTTCGAGTGTTTGTCTGGTTGGTGTTGCGATGAGGTCAGTGGTGACACAACTGAGAAAACATACACGCGCGCCACCACCCCTATTTCACATCGCACTTATATGAAGCCTAAATATGCAGTGTGCTCGGTCGATAATGGTAGATTTCTTAAAAATAAGATAAAATATTTTTGTGTTTGTAAGAAATTTATGAATATAAATTAGAAAATAAGGAAAAATCTCAATCAATTCTTGTACAATTTCCAATCGTGTGTAGTTCTGACATTTGTATCTCTTTCATCTCTCAAAAAAATATTTCCAATTTTTTTTCCTAGTTTTTTGTCTTGAGTTTAAACTACACTACTAAATAATAGCAGGGCCCAAGATATGTGTCTACAATGTGAACACATTCGGGGTGGCAAAGGGTAGAGTGAGAGTAAGCGTCCCACAGTCGAAAGACGTTTACCTAATTGCCGGTCACAAAAAACCGCGCGTACCGCCCTAACCACAGGCCGCGAAGCCCCGTGGGTATTTCGAGTTGTCCGCATCGGGTGTCTGGACCTTACCCACCACCCTCCTCATTCCCATTCCCTCCTTCCGCATTTCCTCCCTCTCTTACAATCCACATATAAATCACAAAATCTCTCTCTTTCTCACCCTTAAATCGCACGAAAAAACATTTAAAAAAAAAAGGAGAAAAGTACAGTTAATAAAACTAAAATAAAATTTAGTGACCAATTTATATAGCAATTCTCCCACACACACCGCACTCACACTCAATTTCATACCGACAAGCTCACACGAGACACATATCAAATATACCAACATTTTTTCCCCATCAATAATTATAATAATTAAAATGTATAGAGAGGACAATGTTTCAGAAAAGTTTGCGAGGTCTGTTGTATACATGGGGTATTAAAGGGGGCGTGATTGACGCACACGCCGTGGCGCCTTAAGGTTATAAGGAAAAGGAGAAAGATGTATGCGTATAAAAAACGAAAAAGTAAATATTCCGAAAAAAAAAAAAAAAATAAATATTGAAGGGAACGGACGGGAGGAAAGAGAAGGGAAGGGGATGAAACAAAAGAAGTTGCATCGCTCAAGTTTATATATCCTGAGCGAACTCCTGGAATTTCGACCTATACTGACGGGGCCTGACTCTGTGAGACCGGGTCTCGAGGTCGCGGCCCGGTGACCCTTTAGATAAGGCCCACGCCCTAATAAGAGGGTACACACATGTTTCGTCGGAGAGCTCCTCTCTTCTTTCTCTTTCACCATCGTAGGAACAATCTGTATCTGCAATGCGCGCGATACTATAAAACCTGGCGCGCCAGTATATATACTACGTGGTTAATATTTTAGGTCCCAGTGCGGGGCTCTTGCACACACAGAATAAAATAAGTGGGAGTAGGACGGGCCCGCCGTGTGAGGAGGTGAAGGTAGAGTAAAAAAAATGCCCCCGGGACATTCCACAAGGGCTTTTTTGTACATATGCATTGTATATATGTACAATGTGCGCTCCCACACACCCCGTGGTCATCGAAATTGCCGTAGAGCTCCAACGATTGGGACTTATAATCGCAAAAATTATCCAGATTTTATTTCGCAAGCTCAATTAGTTTTTTTTCGCCTCATCCATTTTGATATATAATTATTAAATATATTTGTCATTAATTCACATTATAAACCCCTGTCATTTTGAAATATTAATACAATTTTTAGGGGCCTCATGAACCACAAAAAAATACCAAAACAAATCATTAGTGTATCATCTGCACAATTAAAGTCATCAAAAAATTCTGTTGCCAGTTATAATTCTCAGGTCGTCTTCGTGTTTATGTTTTGTTGATCGTTCGGGAAAAAAATATTTTTGTACACATAAATATTGTGCTTGTGTGTCTGTGCAATAATCAAGAGTGATGGGAAGAGATTGGAAGAAATAAAAATCAGAGTTTTAGCAAAAAGGTGTTTGGATATATCCAGTAATATTTCTATATTCGCTTTCAAATTCATTTTTATACCTGCACTTTCCCATTGTGTCTCTCCATACATAATGATTTATTTATTTTCTTTTTTCTCTTTCTTTCGTCTTCATTCGTCTATTATTTTTCATTTTCTAAACGTTTACTGTACCCTCCTACTAATTCATAATATCCAGAGGAGCTAAAAGTCATCAATGTTACTTGGAACCGCACGCTCTAATTATTGTAATTAAATAATTTCGCATTTTGTTTGCTACCTGCTTCACAACAAAATAAATATAATGGCAAATAAATTCTTCCATTTTATTTAATTGCTACTATAACAAAAATTTTTTTCTTTATTGTAATACTTTTGTTGTCTTACAATTTCTTTATTTTTCTGGCTTTACAATCAACATTTCAATTTATTCTGTGTTGATGTCATTCTTCCTTCACATCAGCAACAACACAAAATAATATTTCTATAAACATAAATTAATAAATATGGAAAAAAATATTTCATTACAGCCATTTACTGCAACGACAAAAGGCAATTAATCGAAGTCACAAAATGGAACACACCCTCACGCCTCCACCAAGTGTGTCGGCTTGTTCTTCAGGTTAACTATACTCGCAGTCCCCTATTATGTGCTTTAAAATTATACATTGTACCTGAACACAATATGAAGTCAGACCCCTGACGTGAGATCTCGCTTGAGTTAATCGTTTAGATGTATATTGAATAAGAAAGAAAAAAATTTTAGTTGCATACAATAAAGAAAAGAATTAAATCATACATGACACAATTGTTCAATCAGAAAATAAATTGGAAATCATTCTTGAGACGAAAACGAAAAGGCAAGAGAATGTTTATAAAAATCTGAGTTAATTGGGATGAGGTGTAGTTTAAAAGAAAAGAAAATTTAGAAATAAATTGAAATTAATATGTAAACACAAACTAAAACATGTATTGATATATATCAAATTGTCTTTGTATATTCCTGTCAAGGTAATATTATTACATATAAATTCGTTTGTTTCTTTAATTATATTTATAAACGACTAGGTTTTAAATCTAACAATACATATCATTTCATTTGGTAATTTTCTATTAATTACTGTTTATATGTTAATATTTTGTCCACTATAACACGTTTAATATTGTTCTATCATCAATATAATACAAAGTGTTTTGGTAACTATTTCATATCTTCCCAAAATGTTCAACTTCTTCTCTTTCCTCACTTTTCAATCCATAATGAATCGAAGTTTTATTGATGATGGCTTTTGTCTAATCGAAATGCACCACAAAGAAAAACACTACGATAAAATCGTTGAATTTTACTCTTCCACAGTCTCTCTGCCCATATACTTTTTTATTTATTTATATTTTTATATATCTCTACTATTCAATATCAACTATATACTGACACATCAACCTAAATATATTTACAGGAAGTTTAAATTAGTGGTAACGTCTTCGAGAACAAACTACTCTAAAAGGTTCTCTTGATGGATAAAATGTGACGATGAAAAGTGTCTACATATATACAAGTGATATAGAAAGTAAAATACAGTGTGAAGTACCGTTCTTCACCCTCACTCGCCCTACAAGAGGCCTTGAGGCTTTAAGCATGTTCTCTTATTATATATACAGTATGGGTGGTCCACACACTTACAAACACACTTCACCATTTACGACACTCTCGCCTCGTGTCGTGCGAGACCTTTTTTTTCTCTCTCATTTCCTTACACAAGGGTGAAAGAATATTTACAGATCACTGGTCAGTGCTTACTACAAAGGAAGGAAGAAAAAGATTGAGTGTAAAGAGGAAAGCAGAGGAAAATAAAGAAAAAATATAAAGAAGGAAAACAAAAAAAGGGACGACGCCTGTTTATATAGATTTAATCATCCTCAGGAAGGATATTTAGCAATTTAAATTTCATTAGTTGGAAGGACGTTAGAAACGAAAATTTTATCTTTTATATCCGATTCGTGGAATAAATTAACATCACGGGATAAATAAGTGACAGTGATAAGTGAAAAATAAATAAGATAAAGAGAGATGTGACAAAAATATAAAAAAGAGGATATTGTTGTCCATTATTTTAGTTACTATTGTTGTAAAATCATTTTTTTCTCTACTAATAAATATAATCCGTGGTTGTTAACTCATGTAAGATTAACGTCTCATAATGTCCGCAATTGTAAAACCTAATTTTGGTTGATTTGACGTATTTTGAATGCGCATTAAAACATTTGTTTTCATTGGCGTTGGTCGCGGTACATTACTGTTATTATCGGTAGTATTTAATGACATTTGACTGTCAATCTGAGTGTCAATACGTAAATCTTGTGGCACGTCAGTGTGTGTTAGAAGATGTGTTTTAAGATTGCTTCGTTGATTAAAACTACGTGAACAAACTGTGCACTTGTGTGGTGATTCCTCCATATGTAGAATTTTATGAACTGCCAAAGTACGACTTTGGCAAAATCCTTTCCCACATTCAGTGCATTTGAATGGTTTCTCCTTGCTATGAATATACCTGAAATAATATAGAACAATACCGGAAAGTTCAATAAAATTCCAGACAAAATTGAAGGAAAATAATTAAAATTTCATTTTCACTTTGAATTATTTTTTCTAGTAATTTTTCAAGAACTTACCGATGATCACGAAGATGATCCTGACGTCTGAATGCTTTTCCACAAATATCACACGAATAAGGTCGTTCATCCGTGTGTGTTCTCTCATGAATTAATAAATTGTAACTCTTGGTGAATTGTCTATTGCAAAATTTACAGATAAATTGTTTTTTTGGTCTTTGTCCAGGTAAACGTCGGGTTAAAAATGACGCAGGTGGTGGTACAGGTAATGCTGAATGCATTGGATGTGCTGTGGATGTTGGCAATTGTTGCGGTGGTTGATGATGTTGATGATGATGGGGATGTTGATGTGATGAAGATTGTGGACAACAATTGCGAGCAGCCATCAGTGCTGCTCCACGCAACCAATGATCAATAAACGCTGCATGATAACCAGCTGGATGTTGATGATGCTGTGTTTGTGGATGATGATGATGAGATAAATGTTGAGGTGGATGACCTGACATTTGCTGAGTTCTCATCCATCGCGATGGTGGTAATGTCACGTGGCTGTGTAAACCAGAAGGTGGAGTATGAGGTGGTGTCAAGGGTTCCATCTTTGTTGTCTCCATCATGTCGCAATTTTTGATATCAAACAATAATAAATTACACTTCACCAATAATTACTTCCCAACTTTGTTCACTTCAAAATCACCAAAATGAATAATTAACAATTTCAATCAGTCACAACACTGCGCACTTTGATACCTGTTGCAAATTGTCATTGAACTGTCGTAATTAGTTCCGAAAATGTCATTTTAATCGAACTAGAAACAAATCAAATTAAATTAATAAAACAATTCCGTTGATATTATTTCAATCATTGACAAGGAAATCGTCTTATCGTCGCGATAAAATACTTGGTTGATAAAATTGTTATTTATATTTCTATGATCTCAATTTTTTTTCTTGTTTTATATATGATCGTGTGTATGTCGCCACGAGGTTCGAAGCGAGACTGCGTTGGTGTAGTGCATGAGAAAAGTTGGTTGGCATGAGGTGCCGGGTTGCCACCAGAGTGCTGCTGCCTCTGGCAATTCATCCGGCTCCTCCTCCCGTTGCTCAAGTTGGGCTCCCGGTTGGGCGCTAGACTGGCACAGGGGCGGGGCTTCTGAGCGTCGTATACCAGTTACCCATATGCTACAGGCGTCGCGACGCGTCACAACTACCCCGCTATTATCGTTGTGTCTTCATCTCTGTCTTGGTTACAGGCCATTATCAGTAGACAGGCGCGCGCCACTATGAAATGGAATTTTATATACCGGGTGTACTTGGACGAATCACAATCACTGCGAAATCTTTTCATTCTTCAATTACTGAAGGAAGGACAATTATTTTTCATCAACGTCGAATGAATTTTATTTTTTTGAATATCGACAATTGAAGGGATCTGATAAATCGATGAAACTCCACATGAAATGCACAACAAAAAAAATTTCTGTTCATGTCCAACACATTTACAGTGCTAGTCATTCACTGCAGTCACCAATGTCCATCTTAATAAATGAAAACTCAGTAATGCAGACTCATCTCTTCCTACGAATTTCAATAACTCCCTTCCACAAAGTAAAACATTCACTCACGCACGGTAATATCCCACACCATTTTTTTTTTTTCACATACCCAAGACGTGATATTCATATGTTTGAGCTACAGCTATACGCCAGATAACACCGCGGCAATGATTGGAATTTTATGTGACATTTGAGCGATCATATTTATATAACAAAATGGAACCGAATGTTTATACGACTGGAGCATTTACTTTTCGTTGCGATAGCGGACGAAGCGAAAAGGTACAAACACGCCGCATGTTATAGTTCAACTATATAAAACACACGTATAAATAAATATATAAAAATTCACAATGAATCGATACATATGTGTGTTTACATATACACTTTAAAGTTATCAAGAACTCTTGCATCGTCGTGGAATTATTTATGATCTAAAACAGCACGTTTGTGAGTGTGGAATATTATTTGTATGTGAATGGTTTCAAATATATGGCGGATGACACACAGAAGTCATAACGCAATGAACGAAATATGATATTCACGTCAGAATTGATAAAAAAAATTATTTCAACGTGTCTGTGAGTGTATTTGCGCACTTTTAATTTCATATAGTTGATTAGTGTTTGGTTTTTGTCTCGTTTAATCCGATTTTTTTTTCTTTTTTATTTTTCTTTTTATTATTGCTATCTCCAAATATACAATCTCGATTTGACTGACGGTTTTACAACGACAAAACCCGCACCACGACGATGATCTCATGAATAAAAAAAAATGTGTAAATGTGTGATGGTTGTGATGGTGAAGGGAAGAGAGAGACGAAAAGGGGGCTGCTGGTCTTGATGATAATCGCGCGCAACCTGACGCTCTTGAGTCGTGACATCTGGTCATTGAAACGCGAAGATTAAAAGTTCTCTTTTTTTTTGGATTTATGTTTAATGTAGGAGACAATTTTTTTATTTTGTTCATCTGTGGTGGATTTAGATATTTATAGGCGGTGGAATGTTCTTGGGGTTTGTTCCCTTTTTTTTTTCGAAAATCTTGAAGTCACATCGACAATTTTGTGCTTTTCAAACATTTCCGAAGATATTTTTCTAAAGAATCGAATGAAAAATATTTTTATCTTGATCAATCTCTCAATCAAAATTCAAAATTTGAAACTGAAATTTCTTCTATTTTATAAGAGAAAATTTTTTTTATCGTAAATTCTTCTGAACAGACAATTTGATTTTATTGAAGAAATATAAGAAGATTAAAGTGAAAATGACTCAATCCTGAGTGAAGTATTTTTTGTAATCAGTGTAAGAACAAAATTAATTCCCGTCAGTTGAAATAATCACCGTAACGCAACAGCTCATTTCAGTAACATCCTCATAAAGAAGAAAAAAAAAAATCTGAAAAAGCGAAGAGTGAGATAATTCAAACACTTGTAACATGGAGTGTTTCAGCTCGAGAGTGCGATCGACAAGTTCACCATACCATAAACACTAATAAATAATTATTAACATGGTACAATATATGTTGAACAAGTTGGAACATGTACGTGTCATATTACAGTACAACTACTGGCAATTTGAATATTTTTATTTCACATAATCGTTATTGATTCTTTTCTCATTTAATATTTATCATTTTCAATCTCACCACCACGCGAATGCTCATACAAAACACCAACTCGCACACGATCAACTCTCTCTGTTATATGGTAATCTCATTATGCATTAACAACAATTCACAGCTGGATACATCAGGTGTGTGGCTGCAACTGCTGCACGAAATTTACACTGATGATGTTCCTTTCACACCCGAGAACGATATATAAAATAAAAAAATAAATAAAACTGAAGATGCAATAAAATTACATTGAGACAATAAACAACATCTCAAATGATGTTGATCAAACAATTCTCAAAATCAATCAATTTCAAGAATCGGAACCTGAATGCACCACAATAAAAAATCAATTGTAAAAAAATCTATAAACGACAAATAAATCGTAAAACCCCTTTAAATTCACTAAATTTTTCCGTTCTACAACAATTCGTTAGTTATTAACACAACTAAACATCGCAATGAATATTCATCAGTCATCAAAGAATTCTGAATAAATAAAACATCTTAATATGCAAGTAACATTGTCTTAGCTTTGTCATGCTGATGATAATAAAATTCATCGACTATACAAATGACAGATCTTGCAAACATGGGTGTGGAAAGAGTAAGATAATGTGTAGAATTATTGTGTATTATCAATTTTAATGATCTAATAACAATTTTAATTTTCATAATTGACAATTGCATGAAGAAATACAACGATTGAATAAATATCCAACACATCCGTTTATTCATTTCTATATTTAGTTATTAATTTATTTATTGTCTGTTCTTACATCTCGTGTCTTGATTGACTGTTTTTCAATATAGAGAATGGAAAATAAAGTGTTGGAATGAAAATTTATAACGTGATGTATAATTTCGCTGAGAGAAATTGCTTAGTATGTACAAAGACAAATATAATGGAGGTAGCGATGAAACGTGCGATGATGTAGATATGTATATGAATTTATTTGTGTGTGTGTGTGTGTCGATGTGTGGATGGTGCAGATTGGGGTAGAGGCAATACGAAGACAAAGTTGCCGCATCAAGAGAGCGAACGTTCATGTTTGTACCCTGAAGCGGGGGAGTTGTTAACTCAGTTTCAAGCTCCATCAGCCAGACACGAACGACCAAACCTTCATCATCCCCTTTTCAACTCTCTCTTGGTGTGTCCTCTCATCATGGATACTAAGCGACTTACTTTCGCTCTGTCTTTCTCAGTGGATGGATTTATAAATGTATGATGTGATGGATAAAAAAATGCTGCAAATTTTTTGTTGGTATCAACGAGTATTTTTAGAGACGGGTGAATTTTTAGTTTGAGAGTTTTATGGAGAACTGATAAATAATTATTCATTTTCTATTATGTATTCAGGTTTATTGGTATCTGAAGAATTAGTTGTCTGCATTTTTTTTTATATATCAGAAAGAAATTTAAATTTGTTTAGGTTAGGTTTAGAATTTTACGAATTTTTTCCTCTCCAACTTCTGATGAGCAAGAAAAATTTAATCTCAAGTGGTTTTAGCTAGACTGTGTGACTACAACAAGTACCTTACACACATGAAGAATGAAAAGGAGATAAAAATTGAAGTGAGAGTGTTGTATATCATTAAAAATTAGTCTGGATCCTCTTGAGTTTTAAAAAGAATGAAAAAGGCAAAGTAAGATCATACTATAGATGGAAATATTTAGGAGAAAGTGAGATAGTATTCAATGATGGCGTGAACAGAACGGTTGGTAAAATAACTTGGGTTACTAATCGCTGTCTTGACGGTGAAAAACGTGGAATATACTTATCGTCGTTTAATCTAAACGATGCGGGTGTGAGACAACCACATGAGAGTGTCATCAAGAAAGGAGAGAGAGAGAGGCGATATCTGACACTCACTTTGAGTGTATCTATGTGTAGATTCATGTGTGAGTGTTACAGATACAAAACTTTGAAGATCTGTGACGCTAATCTTCTTGATGATAGGACCAGTGAAAATAAAAATTAATCAAAAAAATGAATTTATTCATTTTCCACTTCGATTTTTATTTACCAACATTGAAATTTACAACTGAAAAAATATTTGTCAAGTTTTATTTTATTGTTGTGCCACGCGAGTTGGTGATGTACTTTTTTCTCATGGTCAATCCTTGCGTACTTCCCCATTTATTTTATTTTTTTATTGACAGAGGTACACAGGCAGGGTAGTTTGGCAACTTGCGATGTTGAAATTATAAAGAGAAAAAAGTATAAAAATAATAATAATGATAATAAAAATAGAAAATAATAAAAGCTAAAGAGCTGAAGAAATGAGAGAGGTCGATAATAAAGAGGAGAAAAAAAGTGTTTCAACACGTTTTTTACATAGTGACCATTTCACTGGGTCTTTGGGTTCCGCAGTCGAACAACCTCTTTGCTCATATTTTTTTTTCCTCTTTCATTTTTTCCCTTTTTTTTTTACTGTTACAACGGTGATTGTTATTGTTACTCAGGTAACGAAAGGAACATTTTTTTATTTCCTATTTTTCTAGCATACGATGCAATACATTAAAAGTAGAAAAACAGCGAACGTGAAAAAAGCGACAGTTTGTGTTGAAGTAAAAAATAAAAAATTATTTGGGAAATGATCTGGACAGTGGGAGAAAAAATTCGAGGCATACGATTTTACAGGGTTTAATTTTTTTCAATAGGACCTGAAAGAGGAAGAGAAGGAAATTTTAATGGGAACCAACATGGTCGACATTCTTTCCAATAATTATAAGACTGTTAATATTTATCTCCAATTGTGGAAGATAAATAATGAATAAGTTGAAAAATAAATCTGCAATTATTTTGTTTATAAATACGCAAAATTCCAGAATATGAAAAAATAGTTTGAGCACGTTCAAACTGTGTCATGAAAGTAAAGACAAATATTCTTCAGGACATTGAAGTTCCTTCTTGTATATATATTGTATTATACACAAAGAAAAATATCTGTATAATAAAGGTGTCGAGAGTTTTGGGTCTCTTTTCGCTACTGCAAAGCTGTAAAAATAATAAACATAAAATCATAAATCCATTGTTTACCGATTTACAGGGTAAAAATCCGTTTGGAATAAGACCTGACTGCCTGCCGCCGGAATAGATTTTCCTTCTCAATAATATCACAGTAGTAGCACAAGTTGCAGTCTTACACGAAACGCGATTTCTATTTCTCTCAATCCCTACAAATAAATTTATTTATTTACGGATTTCACCTCACCATTTATCCTATAATTCGTATAGTCTGCGTTCGTTCATTGTAACCATCCCCAGATAATTTTCGTAGTAATCGCATTTGGGAAAACCCACAACCTTCCACAAAAAATTGATCCGATTGTTGTTCTACTTAATCGAATGATCAAAAAAATGTTCTACCAATAGATAAACAATTGGAAATTAATTTGTTACATTTTATTGTGAAATTTATTCTTATAAATTCGAATATTTGCAATTAAAAAAATTATTGTGCAATGAACATTTGTAAATGTTAATTTCAATTTATTTTTAGTGAAGCAGTTTGAAGTTGTTACAGTTATTACGAGAAAGGATTTTATGGGAAACAGAGGCAACGGTAAAGGGTGTAATATATCTATAAACTTTTGTTTGACACTGAACCTTGAACGGGGTAGTCACCAATAATTATTTACGGTACTTCTAAACGGTTGACATTCGTTTCGTTTTCCCGGCAAGAGTTGCAATATGAGATTGGCCTTTGTTGAGTGATGAAAATGGAGGACGAGATAATTTTACACATGGTCATGGTCATAGTAAAGCAGCGTTCGTAGTAAAATGGAAAGGGCTAAACAAAAGGGCTGAGGATTTATTTGACGGAGTTATTTAGAAATTGAACAAAATTTACATGTTATATATATTCAAATTTATTACAGAAGTTTTATGATGGCTCATTCATTCTTTTAGGTTAAGGTAGGTTAGAAAGGAAAGTAAAGGCTGCACCAACAAAGACAAACTTAACTTCTTGATTTTGTCATTAATCAAAATAAAATTTAATTTGATGAAAATGCGATTTTGTTCAATAATTCTCAACTAAATTTCCCCTTAAAAAATGTTGTCTAATCTCAAATGAAAATTAAAGATCCAGCTTTGCTTTTATCACCAAATAATCGTCCTATCGATCTTTATTTTGTATTCTCGTCCCTCTCCTCTCATTCTTCCTCATTTATCCGTATTTTTTTTTCCTTCAGCATGATGAGGATGAACGAATATCAGTATATATGTATATACAAATTTGATGGCCATAAAATTGCGTTTCTGTTTAGTCTCAACGCCAAAAACAGATGCCCTTCCACTGTTATCGTTTAAACGTTTTGTTACACAAGCGTCAAATGTTACTGCGCTTTTTCTTTTCTGCATAGGTTATCCCTCTATATATTTCACCATATCTATATATGTGAGTGTCCTCTGTCATAATTTTTTTTTTCTCATGCTGCATGTGGGGTCGACGCATCTTCGAAATTTCACATTTCGTAAAGGTGTCGTTTTTCAAAGTGGAGAGAAAAGGCAAAAATTATTTCATGAGTTATTTTATTTTCCTTTTTAATTTTCTTTCATTTTATTATTTTTTCTCGAACAAAGAATTCCACATGAATTGTCGTTCATTAAACTTACAATTCATTTATTGAGTGCACGTGAAAATAAATGAGAATAATTAATTCATCAAGTCATTGAGTAATAAAATAAAATACGGATAAATAAAATGTGTAATAAAAACTTTTCAAGATGTGAGAGCAAAGATGATTGTAATTTTTTTTTTTTATATTTCTATTTATTTGGACCGCAATAAATGAAATATTTACACTCATGATATGTGCAGTATATTTATGTGTATAAGTGTATATGTTGTGTACGATGTGAAAGGGCAATAAATTATCGCGCGTCTCATTCCCATCGCGCTCGTGGCTCCAATTAACGATCGGACGCTCTCATAGCACACGCGCACGCATATAACACTACCACTCCATTCACAAGAGCTAAGATTTGTTTATTTTCGTCTTATTTCCTTTCACTCATTTCATTTTATTTTATTACATTGCATTGGTTCGTGTGATGAGTGAAATATATAAACAGACTCAATCCCAACATTGAGTTCTTTCTTCTCAATAATACACAACAGCGCACACATTCACTCATATTTCCTCGTTGTTATTGAATACCACTCAATATGCAATAAAAACAAATTCAAAGAAATTACTCCACTCACTCGAAATCCTCGAAAAAAAAAGAAAAGTACACTGGGGAAAAAAAAATAATAATAAGAAACCTTCAAGAAAAATCGTAAACATGTCAAACACCTCGACACGGTTTGTTTCAAATTTATTCTTCACATCACAAATGCACCGGAAAAAAAAAGTCAAAATAGAAATTATAAGGGAAATAAAATGCTCAATTATTTGAGAATAAATTTGATATTTTGTACTTTTCAATAAGATTATTGTTGTGTATAATATTTGAATGAGAAAAGAAAGTGAATGTGATGAATGTGTGAATATAAAAACGATAAAAAATGATCTTTTGTGAATTTATAAATTTCAATATCTGTAAACGTAATTCGGTCTTGTCGTCATTTCGTCCATGTGGTTCATAGATCTCTATAGAGAGTACATATAACTCATGCGTACACAAATACAAATGTATATGTATATATTTACATATACAGAGTCAAAGTATAAACGTCACAAGCCGCGCATAAAGCGCGGCTTCATGTCGCGTGAGAGTCGATAGCGGCGCCTTTGATGTAAAACCTCTTGTGTATAACTATATATGTGTACAGTGCTCCACCTCCTTTAGCGCACGCGCAATACAAGTACAGGATACACCCTGTATCCCTGGTTCACTCTTTTACCCTGTAACTCCCTCGTTTTTTCTCGTTTTACCTTCCAACGAAGAAAAGAAATAAAAATCCATCAACTCCATTTCTCATTTTCACTTCATTCTCTGTGACAAAATCATGAAAAAAAAAATTTGACGAGTGAATATTCAATAAATTCCTGTTACAATTTCGTGTCGTCATTGTTGATTTTTTTTTTCGTTAACAAATGAAAAATTATTTTTTTTCACACAACATTTAATGGATGATGGGGTGCATTGTCGTCATCGTGATGAACAAAATCAGAATGTGATGACGTAAATTGCAGCATGGGATCAAATTTTAATTGCTCCTCACGGAAAATATTCAATCGATCAATAATAAAAGTAAAACAATTTATCAATTCAATAGCAAATGACGCACCCAAGTGTATACATCGAAAATTTTTGCGTTAGTCCAACCTCTCATTCAGAATCACGCTGTACATTATTTTTTCTCCTCTACAAAAAGAGAGAGAGAAACAGGAGCTGAAACTTATCGTACATTGTGAATGTCGATAAGGTATGGATGTTAAGAGATTGACAATCTCCCTTCAGCTTCTCCGTCTTCTTATTTTTTTTTTTTATTTTATTACACTTGAGTTCTAGATAAATATAATCATTCGATATACATCTCAACACATGAATTCATATATATCTATATACATACAAACGTGTACAAACACACACTTGAAATATTTTTTTTTCCATGAAGTGTAAAGGCTTTCTGCAAATGATCAAAGAAATTTAGCCGAAGGTGGCGGCGCGCCTGTATATACTCACCTCAGACCTTGGCGTTTGCAGAGCGATAAGATATATATTTTGACGATGGGCGAGCATAAAAGTGAGATATAGAGGAGTGTGTAAAAAAAAAATGAAGAGAGGGAGAGAGCAAGGAAGTTAGAAAGGGAACGCGACATTGCACACATCATACGAGACATACAGTCATCAAAATGACTCACATATATTTCATTCTCAACAAATGAATTAATTTAATTTCCATTGCTCAATGCGGTGTGATTGATGTCCCAGCAATTATTTTATTTTCAAAATAACTCTTATTACAACGTGGAACAGATAAACAAAAATAGAAAAAGAAAAAGAATTAAATTAATGCTCGGCTGTGTGTTATTCAACGTTGTAATATTCAAGAGAAAATGAGGATTTAATTTTTATGAATAATTAAACATCCAGCGAATTCGAAGAATGAGAAATTTAATTATTCAATTGACATTTTTTTTGTTTATTAAATGCTGATGAACAAATTTTAATGTTGATAAATATTGAAAGAACAATTCAGAAATAATTATTACCCGATCGAATTAAAAAAATATTTTTACCACTTTCTATTTCGATATCTCGAATGGACGATGTAAAATTTTGTTTTGAATGACAATGAACAGAAATAAGAAAAAATGGAAAGAAAAAGGTGTCATTGTTGGTGTCTAAATGATCGGTATACGTTTAAGTGGTTCATACACACAAAGCGAGAATGGCGAAAAGAAAGAAAGAAAAAGAAAATGTGTACATGTAACAGCGAAAGGAGAGTTTAAGCTGAATGTTCAAAGGTTTATATGCGTGGGTGGGTTGCGGTTATATGAGGGCCCACTGTGGTCTGCAGCGTGTCACTCGGTATGCCCGAAGAAAACCGGACCACAAATCGTGCTTGTCCTGAGGGCCCTTGGGTCACGTAGGTAAAACGTTCAAGCAAGCCAGCGAGCAAGCAAAGCCAAGATGAAAAAAAGAAAAGAAAATAAATGAAAGTAAAAGTAAAAATAAATAAAAACAGGAAAGAATAACATGCATGTATATATTTATATTTAATATTTGTGTGTGTATTTTTAAATGTGTCTGTGTTAAACTGTCCCTCTCTTTCTGTCGTCGACCCGCGAACTCCTTTGCAAAGTCGTAATTCGATAACGCGTGCCATCATTCATCCCTTTGTTCTGCTCCAAAACGAGCGAATGGAAAATGTCTTTTGTCATACCATAAACTCACCTACCATCAGCCAAATGGATATAATGCATGTATGTGTATGTATACATGTTGCTTTATTTTTCTTTCAATTTTATGAATGATGATGGTTGAATTGTTAGTGGAGATCGATGTAATATATATTTTTATATATCTGTATATTTTATCGTTGTTCGTGACAAATTATTTTCATGACTTTGAATTTATATTTGTGATCGTTTTACATGTGTTTCTCTTCCGTTTTTTTTCTTTATCTTTTCAATAATTTTTACAATCGTTTGAGCAATTGTTGGACCGTTCGTTTATTTGTTTGACAGAATATTGTAGACTTGTGATAAAATATAAATTATTGAAATGAAAATGAGTGACAATAAAATAGTGAATTAAATAACCTCGACGATATCAATTATTACAGAATTTTTCACAATGTCACCTGAACTATTTTACAACAGTGTTTTTTACTATTCCAACGATATATTTGTTCTCCTTGTATATTCAATAAAGAATGACTGATAATATCAACCACCATGGTGAGTAAAAAATATCAAACTAAAACACAAATGAAAATAAAGAAAAAAATTCATGTCTCACATCCAATATTTTCCAATTTAATTCTTCCAAGAATTTTTGATATATCAATTTCATAATCCAACTCATTCAATTTACCATCGATACAACCCACCTTATAACAATACATCACACACATTCACATAAAAAAAAGGTACACCGCAAACAAGCCAACAAAAAAAAATTAACTAATAAAATTCCCTACCAAAGAATTTTTCTTCCAAACGCTGATGCAGTGGCATATTCAGAAGCATGAGAAACGGAAAGAAAAAAAATGTCTACGGCACGCTTATACGGGCGTTAGTTATTACATTATTATATTTTCAAAAGATGTTCGCCCGTATGACCTTGAACGAAATGCATTCCGTAAGGAATCGTCGAGGCCATGGGTCACACGACAACGCAACACCATGGAGGCAAACGTTTTAATGAAAATAAGTAATCTAACAAACAGTAGAGGAAAAAAACGTGTATTTTAAATATCCATGAAACAGTTCACCTTAAGACCCCTCGTAAACGCGGCGTAGGACAACAATGAAGTGTTGTAAATATGAAAGTTCTGTCATTGGGTATAGCATGTGTATATACATCCCATGGTGCAACAAGGTAGGTTGGACGTGCAACATCGCTACGGGAATAGATATCCAATAAGTACCAGAGTGTGATGAATAAAGAATGTTGAATATGTGAACAACAAAGAAGAAAATATCACGAAAATAAAGTGGGAACGAAAGAGACAGCGACTGTGTAACGTGAAAAACGAAAATGGATATTGCGGGCAACATTATGGCCGACCATAAAACATCAGAGATGCTCTGGGGCGCGTGGCTCCAAGGACAAACTTGTACTTGGTCTTTCTTGTGTTCATATAATAACGTTTGTGCCTCATTGACGTACTGCAGTAAGAAAGAGAAAATAAATAGCGAGTTAAAAGAAGAGAGAACAATTTTACTCTTGTATAACATTCAACAAACCTTGTACGTTTGTATAATGTGAAAATGGACAAAGGCACCGTCAAAGTCATTGGAAAATCGGTGCTTTCTGATCTATGAAGGATTTTCCAACAGTGGCCTCTGAAAATATTGCCACGCGACTTCAAGGTTTTTACATTTTGACACTGGCGAAAATTTTTCCATGTGTTTTGACTGTGGAGTGGAATAACGTGGAGAGAATATGGATATAAATCGATGTGTGTACACAGTCAACTTTATTTTACACCTCTGACTGGAAAAAAATCTTTAAGAAATTCTTATTCCATTTTAATGTTTGTTGGTCATCAGTATCATCAAATTTTCATTCTTTTGGTAAAAATTCCTGATGAAATGAAGCAAGAGAAAAGCATTTCATCAACTGGAACAAATAAAAACAATTCACAGTGCATCTGCATAAACAAATGCATCACTCGTGAATGTTTATTCCCAAATGTAATTAATTCTACAGTCATATGATAATTGCATATGCATTGAGGATGCAACGATAGATACAGAATAATGTAAATGAGAGGAATATAACCGAGAACTAGAGGGAAAAGGTATACATGCGAGAGGGTTGTCAACTGCCTCGGGGGCTGTACGCAAAGAGGAGTCGGCAGGTTACGGTTCTCGTTATATATAAACAAAAGGGTGGAAAGGTGGATGAGGGTGGGCTTGAAGCTATTACCCAGCACAAAGCTGCCACCAGATTGCCGACGAGATGCGCGCAAGCACGATAAAGCGTTACAAACAAAAGAGCCAAAGCGAAACAGAGAAAAACGAATAAGCAAAAGCGACGCGCGCACGCCATGTGTTCATCCACTCTCTATCCCTTTCACTCTCTCTTTCTCACTGTCATTCTATTCGTATTCATGATTTAAATTCAATTGGCCTCTCATCTGCCGTCCCGCAGCGTTCGGGTCGTAGTCTCATCATAGAAAAACCTTGGCAAGATCACAGAAAATGAAGACGGTAGATAAAAGAAAATATAGGAACAGTAGAGGAGTATGAAAAATTTAGATTAGATCGAGATTAATAATATTTAAATGTACATATGGAGAAAACTTCTGTTATCATTAACTTAACATTGATTATTTTCTGTAAGGGATGGTATTGAAGGGTTGTTCAATATCTTGATAAAAATTCGTTCGTGATCATAATACGACGATTCACTCTGAAACAAGAAAAAAGTATCAGAATTGTTGATGAAATTAACCAAACAAATCGTTAACATAATCAAAAAATCATTTCAATACCAAAAGTGTCAAAAAATTCACCTGAACGTCGCATATGGTCGAATGTTTGAACAAAAAAATTTATTCCAATGGAAGAATAAATTTGGATCCTCATTCAATTAACTATTGTATGTTTACAAAGTTTAATGAACAGGAGATATGTATCGGAAATTGTCCAGTCTCACCTGCCGGAATTTATTTCTGATCCCTTTTATTACACTACGTTAAGGATAGTTAACTAACATGACATTTATTCACCCTCCATATATAACTCTCGTTCAATACATTGCAGGTACACACAAAAAGAATCTCATAAATCGTATACAATAAATAAATAAACAAATAAATAAATATATAAATACGTATATGTGTTTAGCGACAGTCGCGCCATATGTTTTGCTGGAGTCATGTTCAGCAAACATAATAAACTATCCGCTTCTTAATCAGCCCCTTATTAAAAGCGTCGACTTGACAACAACGTAGATCCACACACTTTCACCTTCACACATTTGAGTGTGTATATCTATCAACAAATATATCTGTGTCCTTTCATTGGCGTGTTCAATTTAATCGATGGGACTAAATCAACATCCAAGATTGGAACAAACATATTCCATGGAGCAAATTAAATTATCGCTGCATAGAGAGAAAAGTTTGAGTGGGGCCGGAAGAACGATAAATATAACAATAAATTGTGTACATTATTGAATAGAATTGTAAATGAATATAATAAATATTGTAAACATCAAAAGGAAAATAGAAAAGAAAAAATAGTTACAACACATTTTCATTCAATTTTCAAATGTGTCTGCAATGCAAATGACAAAATATTCCAAGATAAAATCTTCTATTCACGCGCTAGTTATTTAGTTCACAGTATAATTTAGTATATATAGAGAACAATGTAATGGTAATAAAATATAATATAAATTTAAAGTGCCTCAATAACATCAGTGAGCAATACAGAAACATGCAGAACTGAAAGTCTAATAAAATATAACCTAATAAAACTAAAATGTACGCGTTAGGTTTACTGTTAGTGCTCTGTTTCATTTTTGTTACATTTTTGAGAAATTTTTATCTATATACGTGAGTTTCGGTAGTATAAAATTGGCGACATTGTTAAAAACAAAAAGATTGTATACAGCTCTTATGCGAGTTGATATTTGACCCTCAAAATATTTCTTCTTACCTGTGTATCTTTACTCTAGTTATATATTTTTCATATACAATTGCGTTTGGGACAAAATAGTCGTTACACTTTTGCAATGGACCTTTTGAGCGACATTGGCCTAAATAGACGCAGCGGGAAATACATTTGTGTCTGGAAAGAGAGCAATAAGACATAACCTACTACAGCGAGAGATGATTTGGAAATAAGAAAGATAGAATAGTGGTTGGTCCTGGGTCGCGTGACGTTTACTTTGTGATTTAGGGTATGTTTACCTGAAACTAAGTACCTTGACGCGACCCGTCACGCACAACAATTTTTACAATAAATTCAGTGGGCCAGAAGTAGAAGTGGCAATGACAGTAGTTGCCTTTACTTGGCGCAATAGAGACGAAAAATGAGTATAATAGCGTGCGGGGTGTGCCTCACGTCGGTACACAGGCACTTGAAACGAGAGTCGTAACAGTTTCGGTAAATAACATGACCCCTGTTGAGACACCGAAATATTGCCAATGGAATATATTATCCTCGTTGGACGTAAGTGTTTGTTCTTATATTTATCTATTCCGGAAGTAGAGAAGTCATGCCTCATTTGTACATTGAGGAATGTGTTAAATTGGGAAAGGCTTAGTTGATTCTTCCGTAGACAAATTCGTAGATATTTGTCAATTTTCACGATGGGATATTTCACTTCTCTTCTTCGTTCAACTTGTTATTGTATGAAACTAAAAAATTGGATGGGTTGTTTCAAATTGTGGGCGACATCTAGTTGGATAATTCATGCAATTAGTTCAGTATAAAGTCGATAAGTTACCACCGGACGATAATGTAGAAACCGGCTGATTTAACACTGTGAATGAAGAAGTTGTTGGAGAACTCTGCTATTTATAAGTATAAAAAAATAAAACAAACGACAAACCACTTTATTCATTCATGTATTTATTATTAATGTTGTTTATAGTCCTTCTTATTCATTATGTATCATATTTATAATTACATTCATGTACTCATGCATTTATATGACGACTCAGAATTCAAATTGGGGTTTTCTATATTCTTTCTCATCTCACCTTCCTTTCTCTTTCGATTCTTTCTTCTTTTCATACGTAAATTATGTATATGTATATGTTCACATTTTGTCATGATGAAGAGGACAGAATTGCTAGGCTTTTGAAATGCTCTCAGTCGTCATATTATAATTTCTTTAATATTTTTATTTTTTTCCTTTACGAAAAGAAGAAGAAACAAGCACGATATATAACGATGTATCCAATTATTTCATTTATATGAATTTCAAATTGTCTCATAGTATTTCTATGCAGTCAACAGAAGAAAAATGGAAAGTCTTTAAAAACATAACTAAAGTCGGGATTACCATTACCTGTCGATAATGTGAAATGATTTCCCGTGCAAAAAAAAAACAAAAATGAAACATAACGATATAGAAGACACAGAAGAAACAAATAAATAAATCCTAAACACATTCTTCACATCTACACCCGATTTCTAACCAAAAACAAAAAATAAATGACGGGAGAGGTCATAAATACCAGATCAAATTAAATAAATTGAGAAAAAAATCAAGAAGAGAAGTATTCACACTCCTATTATTTACATAATAATATTTCCCACTTATTTTTGCTCTTTTGCTTCAAAGATATTACTTTTAGTTCTTATTTATATATATCTGGAGTCAAAAAATTCGAAGGATACACGTTCTCTAATTTTGTTTGAGCTTCGCAAAATCAATTTCGGCATAACGAAAGCCATCTTGAATAGGCGTAGGTGATACTGGTGGTACACTGGTGCTTTCAGGTAAATCCAAACTTGCATAATGCAGAAGCGTTGCGCCTGGTTGAAGTTTTTCATAACCTTCGGAATCCATTGGACTTGGTGTCGGCGTTGGTGTGATAATTGGCGTTGTATTATCATCCAAAATTTTACTAGCTATTTTTGAAGATGTTGGTGTTATGGCTTTCAATCCCGCCATTGGTGTTGGACTCGTATTTGGTGTAGTTGTGCCAATAAATTTACTTTTTGAAACTGAGAACTCTGATAACTTCTTTGTCACTGGGCTTTGAGGTAATTCAGTTTGTGAACTCTTACTAGTTGCATTATTACTTTCACGATTAATTGGACTTGATGGCATATTATCACATTCACGTTCACGTTTCAACGATTTTGTCATTGACATTTCGTTAGTAATCAACTTCGTCGAATTTGATTCATCATCCTTAGATGACGTCGTCGATGATGATGTATGGGAGATGATTGGTATTGGACTGATTATATGACACGTAACTTTCTTCTTCGTCACTGATAAATCGTTCAATCGTTTTGACAATGGGCTCAACGGTGATGAAGGTGTTTGTGTAAATGTCGTAGTAGAATTTGATTCTTGTGACTGCTGCGGCGTTGTCAATTTCGTACCAGTGCCTATTGATAATGGACTCGTCGATCGGTCATTCATTTTTACATCATTCTTGGGACTGAACCCGGTGGTTGTAGACGAAGTCGATGATTGTGTGTGTATTTGTGATCCACGCGTCATAATAGCATAATCACCGTCATCAGGTGAATAACCGATCGACGCGATGGTAGGTAGAGGTGGTAATGGTGGCGGTGGTGGTGGCATTGACGATGTTATTGTTTTGTCATTATCGGACGCCATAAATGGTTTTATGGGCGATTGTGGACTATTTAATGAAAATGGAAATATCGTCGAATTCGATCCAGTTGGTGTAGCATGTTGCGGTGATGCAGGTGTACTAGCCAAACTCTCAGACGTTGAGCTGCCGTTTAATGGTAAAAAGCATGGTGTTTTTGTTGGTTTATTCGTCGCTTGTATAGCTATTGGTTGTGATCTTTGGGATTTTTCTTTCCGACTATTTGGCCGTGGTCGGCGTCGGTTTCGTGAAGTATTATTACTGCCAATCGTCATGTTCATATAATTTTGATCTGAATTCAGTCGACCTTTGAATGTCATTTCGACATAACCTTCCGGTGGCTTCCGCGGTTGGGGTAAATCAACTGGTGCTGTCCTCATAACACCTGAATGGATCGTGAAACAGAATGGATTAACATGACTGCATCCATTAGATTCAGAATATTCAAGAGCGAAAATAGAGTAAATTGAACCCTCACCTGGTGGACCATTCATCTGCATATAATCTTCCTGCATCGGTGACACACCGTATTGCTGCTTAGGGCTCGGATCTTGACGCAACCCATCATCCATTGAATTGTTCATTCTTAAATATAGGCCCTCGGTTTCAACTACTGGTTTCAATGGTTTTAAAACCGGTTTGTGGGACACTACCGTGACATTTGTCGTCGCATTTATTTGATTGTGATTATTATTGGCAGTTGTATTGTTATTATTGTTGTTACGGTTAATCTATTGGAAAATAACATCATATTAAATCCCTCGTCAGTTCTATCAATAAATTCATGATATTCAATATTCGTCGCCCTCGTCTCTCACCTTATTCATTCCACTCATATCAACATAAGGTGTGTTAGATGCATGAGGTCGTCCTGGTGACATGTCAACATATGAGCTTGTATCAGTGGCAGTTGAATAAGAGTGCGATTGTGAATATGATGATGGCGTTGATGATAATGTTGTCCGAATAACATTCGAACGATTTGTGAAATCCATTTCCATTAAATCCTCCATTCGCTCTGAGGTCATCGATAATGCGGAATTGTGTCCCCACGAACTCGACAATAATGGCGCTGAATTTGATTTACTCGTATTGACAACATTATCAGAGCCAATTGGCAATCGTGCAGTAATAACGTTTGCTAAACGACCAAATTCAGGACGTTTTGATCGACTGCCAACAGAAAATGCTCGCACGCGATTTGTCTCTTGTTGGGCGATGTCCAGGCGATTCTTTCGATGTCGATTTGTGGGTTCTGGTCTGGAACCAACTGAATAAGCACGCGCTGGTCGCGCCGGTGTTTCGTCTGAGGGTGTGAGGAAACTTGATACTTTGTCGAGTGAATATTCGGTGAAACGATGATCGGTACTTGGTGTACCTGATGTTACTGAACAACTGCTACCATGTTGTGATATTTCATCGTTATATTGAATGTCGTGGTTGTTCGTTGGGTCCATATCAACATAACCATCGTCACCAACAGGTGCCATAGGTACATAGCCATCTGGTAATGTTGCCTCTTCCACTAGAGACGATGTACGTGAATGGCTGTGAACAGTTGTCGCCGGACTCATTGGTAAATAACCACGCCCGGGACTCGAACCACATGGACTATACATTTCAACATAGGAACTTTGCTGAAATGGACAAATATAATTGGTCAGCGCTTTTTTCCATTCACATATATCATTTGTAAGACATTCAACCGAAGATTGATATTTACCTGCGAGGGTGAATGTGACTTAAAATTTGGCGAGAATTTGAGTGGTACATGACTACTAGACCACGGTACATAATCATCAGCATTCTCCTCAAGAATGACAGGCTCGTCAGGTGTTAACGAATGTCCATATCGAGCAGTTGTGCTCTCTTCGAGCATACTATCAGTACCATCATCCATCGACAAAGATGAACCAGCTGAATCAGTGGAGCATGCACCTGACGCTGGACTAATTGGCATCGATGATATTGGAGGTGAATATGACAGACCACGTGTATACATCGAATGTGGACGTGCTGATGATTGAGGCGCAAGATGAGCTGTGCGCGAGTGTGATAATGTTATTGGTGCTGGTAAACCATCACTTATTGTGCGAGCACGCGATGGTAAACTATCACACCTGTCACGAGATGTTGGACCTGAAAGACAAAAATCCACTTCAATAAATAAATCGACAATTACTTTCCTTCTGCTGTGATGACTCCAAAAGTGAAAACAAATTTTACAAATAAATATATAGACAGACTCATAAAAGCCAATACCACGATCCCAGCACAACTTGTTAATTATTTTCATTTCGATTCCATTGTCATTCTATTGTACAAATTAAACGAAAAAGAAAAAAAAATAAAGAATAATCATTAATTGTTTCCCAATTCAATCTGCTCATTCAATTGTACACAGCAATTTTATACATGTCGGAGAAATTCATTGAGGATACTTCGTTTGTTTGTGTACGTCAAGCATGAACACATATGTATATATATACATGTGATATAATGATAGAGAATTATGATATAGGTGATGAAGCTGGAGGATGAGCAAGGACATCGACACGCAACATTAAGATTCGCAGTAACAAAATGAAAAATAAATTATTGGAGAAAAAGAGAAACAAAAATAGGAGGAAATATTCAGTACAAAATAATAAACTATATGCAGATGCAAAAATTGTGTTTAATAATTTATCAATATATATCATTGAGATAGATTCCGCTCAGTTGCATGCAATAGAAACAAACGTTTCAACAGATCAAGACATTGTATCTATGAAAAAATAAATTGTTTATACAGTCATTTCAAATGTCGTAAGAAAACGAAAACAAAATATGAGAAACTTGAAGAAATAGAAGACGGGAAATTTATATCTTGGTCGTTCGTCTGTATGATTCGACATTGTTTTACGGTTAAATGAAAATACATACAGCGTAAAACTGATCTTTTGGATGATTGAGTTTGATTGATAACGACTGCGGCAAGGGGCAGCGACAGGGTTCTCTGATGGTGGGATTTTGTTGTATTGGTTTTGTTGATGGTGTTGTTGATGGTTGTAGTTGTTGTTGATGAAGTTGATGATGATGTTGTGGTTGTAGACGCGGCATTTGTTACGTTGTTGTTGTTCGTTGTTGTCGTTGTCAATGTGGTATTGACATTGGATTGGGATTTATTGGTGATAATTGTTGGTGGTTGACTAGCAACCGAATGCCGACGCCTGTTAGCAGTTGCATTGACGCCCATTGCATACGTCCCAAGGCTCCTAGTCCCCGCAACAGCTGCAAACCCATTTTATATCGCCCAAACATTTTTTTTAAGCCAAACCCCAACACTCAATCTCAATTAAGAAAAAAAATGATAAATAAACTACTGATACAATTGCTCACGATAAAATTTCGAAATGATTTTAATGATGCATTATGATGTTCAGAATTGACCACTCATTCTGCAGTATCAAACCCTCCTCCAATTTTTTTTAAACTTATCCAACGATAACGACAAAAAACAAACACGATTGTGTCTATGATTGATAATAATGATGAAAAAACAACGAATGAGTCAATTTGTTACATTTGTAGTGAAATTAGTGTTAGCTATCATGTGGATCAGGGATTTTTGACTGATTAATGATGATGATGATTCGCATTAGCTTGGAGTAATTGGTGTTCCATGCGAGATAACTTTGAAAAAAAAAAAAAAAAAAAAAAATTATGAAGCGATTGTTTATGTGTACCAGTGCTATCCCATTATGAAAACGAAACAAAAGAGTACTTTAATAACCACCATCGATTCAAATATAGTTAAGCTTTTCTCTTGCATATATACAATCATATATATGAAACAAACAATAATGAAAATGAAACAGAAGAAAAAAGAGAAGCTACTGTGGCAGAAAACAAACCCGTAAGTGTATTGGTAGAAGATGAGCAATTCTGTGATTGACTACAACACTGTGAAGGGGCAGAGGCCGTGACGTTCTGCATTTCGCGCAATGGACCGCACTCATCCTCGTGGCCTGTCCTCTCTTCTGCAAAGCCCATGTAACCCAGGTGTGTTAACCTCTAGACTAATCATTTTCTCTCTTTCTCCTACTATCTCACACATTCATTTTCGATATTTTCCCTCACATTTATCGATAAATTCCTAACAACACATGAACATCTCTTGAAAATTCAGATCACACATATTATCTAGCTGGGGGGCACGCAGAGTGTAGAGAAAAAAATACCATGCCCACCAGTGCCGTGATAATCAATAAATGACTCCATCGAATATTTCCATATCATCATCTATTTCGGAACATATCTACAAGTGTGAGAGTTCGAAGAATATTATTCATCAGAAATAATAATAAACGAGGAAAACAAATTGAATTGATATAAACAAAGATATTTGACCAAAGCAACGCATTGGTAAAATAATCATGATGATTTCATTCTATTCAAACTCATCTCAATCTTTACTTCTATGTATACCACTGCTTCATGTATGTGTAGACACATATATATGTATAACACCGAGTTGAATCATAGTTGTTTTGAAAATTCAGCCGCGGCAAACACCTCGTGGAATGTCGATTCACATTAACTATGAATGAGTCATCCATAAAGACTTCCCGTTCGAGGCACACAATCTACTTGAAACGTTTTACTTTTTTAATCCTGTTCTTTTTTTCTTTCCTTTTCATTTTATATCTTTTCAACGAATAGCTCACAAACGATTAACTACAAACGATTAATTGAGATATTGACTCTTTTAGAAAACCCGCCCACTGATTTATTAGAAATGATAAATTATACTGAAAGAAGAAAGACGAAAAAATATATAAATTTACTTGAGTCTTGAAACTCACCAAGAGGCGAAAAACCATGAAGCTTATGACCAGTGGGACGTCGTCCACCCAATACTGAAATGGGTTTACTCGCTTCGTTCGCCGAACTACTTCGCAATCTTTGTTTTGGCACCATATCATTGTCCCTGTCCTTGTCCTTATTACTCGAACCACTCATTGCATTCAATATTGCTGCATGCATATTTTGTGCGATGTTACTGTCTTCGGCTTTCATCCAATAATCACCCTCGCCTGTTATGGCTGATCTTCCAACTTCCATGTAAAATATTCGGTCCATACAACCACATCGTCTTATTGTTGTTAGCTAAATTCATAAAACGAACACGATAACATCATCATATGCAATTCCTGATGAGTGATAAAAGAGTGAAGGAAAAAAGTAGTCGACGAGTGTTTCGAACAAAAATTGATATTCATATTCTTTTTTTTTTTTTTTTGATCGATCTATCGTTTTTTATTCAATGACATTTCATTGAAAGTTGTGTTCCTTTTATTTCATTTTATATCATTTTTTTTTAATGAGTGAAAGCTACGAAAGAATGTTGAACCTGTTTATATTGACTAACCGGAAATTCAAGGCGATCTGTAGTGTCCTCCACGCCGAGTTTTATAAGGCTCAATACACGATCGGTAAGACAGAGTCGATAGGGCCCATATAGATTTTTACGTTCACCCAGGCCCTTTTTTTGCAACGTCACTTGCCACATGTGCTCTGTATTGAAGAGAAAATTGAATGAAGTTAATTTAGAACAGACAAAAAAAGGAAGTGATTGAAAAATTCAATGAAACTAAAATCGGCAACAAAATGATCTTAACCAAATTTATTCATTCATTAAAGATATCTTTATGATTAATTACCGTATGTAGGACGAGGCTCTTCACCATCTGGTACATCATCAGACAGCAATAGCATTGCCGTAAGCCATTCACTAACCTCCTTGTCATTGTCGAGTATCAATGAAAAACATTCGTCTTTAGTGTACAATGCAATTACATGTTTATGTTTAGTATCTGTACGGCGATTAATATTGTAACAGCTGCGCATTGTAATTGTACGCTTTGGTGGATGTTTATTCTCATATTTTTTTTTGTTGTCATAGTATTCAAGACATGCTGCATGACAGGGCGTTTCACCGCGTAATACAAAATATTTTTTCTTCAGTGGTTTCAATCCAGATATCAATGAGCCACATTTACGTAAATGTCCACAACGCACCACAGGCCCACTTGATGGTTGTGTATGCTGCTGTTGTTGTTGGCCCTTGCCCGAAGACATTGCCCTTGGTGACGTTGGGAAACCCGTGTTTGAAAATTTTAATTCAATCAAGTCACCCGAAGAAGAGAAATCCGGCAATTTTTCCTTGTCGCCTCATTCAAATTTCAATTGTTCGCACATTTTTCCGCCACCATTTGTCCTATTATTGTCAAAACAATATCATGTAAACAAAAAACCATTTTTCAATTAAATAATCATCACAAACACAAAACACATATTTTGTAGGTTATGACAGTAGAAGATTGTTCTATTATTATTGTAACTTTTTTTTTCTCTTCCTTTTCAAAGCAAAGTGAAATATTTTTTGGATTCATTCGCCTGAAGGTTCAACAGCCGTTTGATGGTCAACTTTGTGAATGTGTAAGTGGAAGAGAATAAGAGAGGGAGGGAGCGAGAGAGAGAGAAAGAGAGATAGAGGAAGATGGAGAGAGTAAAGGTGGTGTATGTTCAAACGCGTTGACACGTGTCTAGTATCCCTTTCGCGTAAGAGAGACAGAGACGGAGGGTAAATAAATGCCAGGAAATGACGCGCGAGAGTCGCTCGCCCCTAACAGCACAATATCTTCTATGTATCTATTTTTCTCTTTTCTTTTATAACATCTCCCACCGCAATTTTTCTTCGTCTTATTTCTCTATTATTTATCTCTCCAGCTTTTCTTTATCCCCAAAATGTCGTTTCGTCCTTTCAATATTTTTTTTCTTTCTCGCTGTTTCTTTCTATTTATCTCTCTACTATGGCGTTCGTATGTCTGTTTTCCAATCGACTTGCTCCCATTTCCAGAGGTTAGGGAACGCCTTTTTGGCTCGCTCTCACTCTTGCTCAGTCTCTCTTTCGTTTTCACCCACCCACCCATCCACCTTACGTCTTATATATTCTTTAACCGCGCAACCCTTGTCACGCACCTTGGAATTTTATTTCCGTTCCAATATCATCGTCGATTCGTTCAAACAACACCCCCTAGTGTTTTGTGCTCTGGGGGAAAGTGTTTCTGTTGATTGGCTAATACTCAACCAGACGAACTCGATCTCGTCTTTTACTTTTCCGTATTTTTATTTCTTTGCACTGTTATTAATTCCCCACTGATGATATTATATCAATTCTATTGTTATTTTTCTGTTATTGAATGAAATATAATTCACTTTTGTATTGGTAAATTTATTTATCAATTAACTTCATATCATTGATGACTGCTCAATACAATTAACGATACACACACGTGTACAATGTTTAAATCAAATTCACAATGCAAATGAATGTGAATATATACTTCATGAAAATGGCGTGTGAGAAATTGCGTATGTTATTTTCTGCATGTGCGTGTGTGTTTATTTTTTTCACATTCTGTTGCTCACTTCCTTTCGTAGCAATACCACACAAACACACCTTTGCCCTCTTGTTATTTTTATTTGAATGTAAACATTTTATTTATTTACTTATTTGTTGCAAATATTCTTATTTGCATATTCTCTCATTTCTCGTGACTGTTGCAAAATCAATTACAAACTCACCAGAGTTAATTTATATATCCTGCTAGACAATTGCGTTTTCGAAACGAATTTTATCCTGCGCATTGAATTGACGCGCGTACACTACGTGGGCCACAGCACGTATACATATATACATATGTACCATGTACATATAAACATATATATGTATGTATAACATGTAGATACAGCGCAATAGAGTGAAAAGAAAGAAGTGGAATGAATGAAAATGCGAAAATGAAAAATGAAGAGGAAAAAAATATGAGAATCAAGTAACGCGAGCCACGCGTTCCATCGACTCCTTACACGCGTGCGCCCTTTTCCCCGTGCTCACCTCCTACTCACTACTTATATGTGTATGTTTATTATTTTCTTTTCAATACTCAAATGTATATACATATACACACATTCGAAGGCTCAACGTCCAATGCTCGATTTCAATTTTATTGTATTTTTTCGTTGATTATTGATGAAAATGGATTATAAAGAAAAAAAAATATGAATTCATTGTTAGGGGATTATTGAGATGTTATTGCGTTGTTTTTTTTATTTGGTGCGATGTGCAGGAAATATTGTGTATCTTCCCTAAAAGATTGTCATCCTCTCTCTCTCTCTCTCTCTCTCTCTCTCTCTTCCCTCTCCCACCCTCTGTGTGTGTGTTTTCGTCTTCAATTCACATCACATTTTCTCACTTACACTCAGTTTAGTTGCGAATTCTTTTCCTTTTTCTTCACCTTCGTTCTCGTCTCACTTACTCTCTCCTTCTGTGTTTTCTCGACTCGTCTCTCACTCTCTTTCAACTTATATTTTTCTCACTCACTTATTATTTTTTTTTCGCCACCGCCACGCTCGCAAGACGGCGCGTCAATTTTGCATCAATTATTACACGTCGTCACACAATCATAAGATTAAATAATTATTCAATACTGAATGTATAATGTAAATGATTATTTTAGTGTATTTTATTGTTTGTTTATACGTTTTACAAGACGTTTATGACGATTAATTTACGTCGCACGCGGAGTGATCAAACACCAGGCACTCGTGTCCATCTTGAAAAGGTCATGTGTGTATGCTCGAGCTCTCCGCAGTTGTAAACAAGCTTTGCGCAGGCGCGAGTATATACCAATACACATAGGAATTACTAAGAGAGGGAGAAAATGTAGTAATGATGAAGTGAGGAGGAAAATTTGGGAGTGGGAGAGGAAGAGTTGAACTGTAAAATATGGTGGGGAAGAATTTTATGGTATAACAGCGCCATGAAAATAGACGCGCCAAGATACGAAATTTCCTCCAATGTATCGTTGGCATGGTATGGAGACTTTAGGAGGTTTTTATTGGATCAATCATTGAATTCCAGGTATTTGCCATTGAAGGACACAAATGTTCTTGGATGATTTAGTGCCACAAAAAATTCAGAACTGCATACAATTGAAGATAGAAATTATGTTTCTTTATTACTCTTAATCCACATTAGTAAAATAAGAATTTGCAGCTTCGATATCCATCGAACTGATTTACGGAAGATTTAATTATCCTATCTATTTCTGATTCATTTATAAAAATAAAATTTTCTCATTTATAACAAGTATTATAGCTTCAAGTTAGAAACACTTTCTTTGGTTTCCAGTTTGTTCCTTTTCATCTTGGTAACTCCATTATTTATCATGGACTATTCACTTCCATGATTGAAAATTTCCGAAGAGAAACAGATAATCACAAAACGAAATGAAATGAGATAAAAAAAATTGTGTCATATCACTGAGAATCATGAACGAAAAAAAATTATTCCACTAGAATAGTTGATAAAGGAAGGATTATAATACTTTTACCCGTATTTCTTAATTACGAGTAATATAAAGCCTTATAAATAATACAGTGATTCAGCCAAACCTTCATTTGGTTCAGCTTGAATGCTTTGTCCCACAAGAAACGCTAACTTATGGGCATATTGGCACGGTGCTGGCACTCTTATCGTGCCTGGCCAGTTGTAATACAAATGACACAATTTGTGAGTCAATCTTTGTATATGATCAGTATCAAAGTTTGCTTCATCCACCAAGACTATGTAATGTGTCGGGGTGATGGTACCTTGTCGTGCTGTTTGTGGTACCAAAAAAAAGTCGTACCAATTCCTACGTGTGATACACGAATCCACAATTGTTCCTGGTGGCGGATTGTCTAGTCTACCTCCTTTCTGGAAATTGAATGAAATTGTTGATCAGTAATGTTCAGTCTAATTAGACAGAATTAGACATTAATCACTCACACTTTGCATGATCCGTGTGTTGATGCGTTTTTGTACCACAACAACACATAACTTTGGTGTATATGTTGGATCAACTATTGGAAAGGCTGATTTCAACTGTTCAACTTCATGTTGAGCGACGTAAGGCAATTGTCCATCACCTACACCATCGCGATACACAATAATGCGGGCTGGGTAATTGCCACGTTTTTTTTTGTACAGTGCCAATGCAGAGACGAACGAAATTTTGAGTAAATCAATTATCTCTTGACCAGGGCGCTGGAAGCAAACTTTACTGTACCACGATGTCAGAGGTTTGTCCATACTAGCAACGAAACCAGCAACACTTCCTTGTGATTTACCAGCAAAACCTGCACCAGCATGATGTACATCAATGCCAATTATCATTACATCATCGAATGGAACTTTCAATGCCCACAAAGCACCACCAAGTTTACAATTCATTTGAAGTGCAATTTTTTCCGCCACTGATTTCAACCTGTTATCCTGCGATATTGTTTTAGTAACAATTACTTGTGAACGCACAGGTGAATCGACACAACAGAGCTTTTTTATTGCTGAATAACGATCATTCCGTATTGTTGGACATACAGCAACAACCATTTGTAAATGCGGAGTGATAGCTTTACGTATTTCCATTACGTATTGTTGCGGTGAGTCAGTTTTCAGTGGAATTTTGATAGGATCTGCCACATTCATCGACATCGATTTTGATACCACCTTCAATCGTCGCACGAACTCTGCAACAATTCTTTCATCACGGTGAACAAAAACGATACACCAGCAGTTCATATGCGGCGTCCGTAACATTGGGCTGCGTGTTATGGCTCCTCCCCAGTCAGCTCTTTCACCGGACTTCGTGGATTTTTCGTTACCGAAAAAAATTTCCTCAGCTGGTAAAACACGACCACTCAATCGCACGAGATCGTCATCTAATACTACACCCCAATCTTCAAGTAATTGCGCTGCTGCTGGTGTATTTTCCACGTCTTCAATGAATTTACGTAAAACTTGACGTCTGTGTTCAGGTTGGACTTGAGTGACCTGCGCAAGATCACGCATAATCCGAAAATTTGAACGAATTGCGTCTGTTATTCCAGTCAAATAACACAATTCAGGTACAAGTAGCACCTCCTCTTCTCTCTCTCCACCCTGCGGTAAACGCTTTTTCACTCGATGAAGTAGTAAAGGCTGATTCAAATCCTTGATATCTAAACTCCAATGCGAATGGAAATAGTCTGCAATGGATGTCATTGTTCCTTTATAATCAAACTTGAAAGATGGTTTTTTATCCCACTCTATACCATCAACACGGTAAGTCTCATTGTTATAACGTGTTAAGACTGTCATCCCCATCAGTTCTTTCAACACAATGTCATGAAAATTGTTTTGATTTCTGGCATGAATGTCTTTGATAAAATCGCGAACTGTATCTGTGCGCATTAAGCGATGAGATGCGTCAATATTCAATTTCAGGCCGCCCTCCATTTCTTCAATTGCTGTAATGTACCCTGGCCACAGTTCTAGACGGTGCTGGTCCACACGATGTGCACAACGCGGATTATAGAAGTTGCGGTTAATGCGCACCATTTTTAACATCTTTAAAACTTTGTTCAATAAAATATTGAAAAATTGGATACTCTCCGACGGTTTTTGTTGCATTTGATATATTATCGTGAGAGTTATCTCAGTACCATCTGCACGTAATGACTGTAGTGTCGTTCGCTGTAAAACGGGGGATGAATATTCACATTTATAAGATCCTGTTTGTAGCGAAGACATATAAGTGCATGAAAGTAACTCTGTATACTAGCAAACTCACCGGATTAGGCAATTTGTTGGGTAAAAATAATGTGATGCCATCAAATGTTTTTGTTTTACCGAGAAGATTCAAATGCTGATTCAGAAGAGCATTCCGCACACGCGGTGAATCAGTCTCCGGTGAAAATTTCACTTCATACCGATAAATTCCTTTCTCCGGTGATATTTTTACATTTATATAGTTCGATAATATATTGATTCTGAAACAGACATTGGTCAATTCCAATTCCAACTTCAGCATTGTGAATTAAGAAATTCTATAACGATTTTCTTCAGCAGTATGCTATGATATTCGTATGAAATGTCATAGTCTATACTAACGTTTGTCCTGTTGTACCCATTCGTGAGATGGGACCAGAAGACCCCGAAGTTATAGACTGTCTATCTAATGACATTGCAGCAAGGTTGCCAGCTATTCCCTGATGATCTCCGGACGTTGTTGGTCTCGATGATGGACCTGGTGCTGCCGCAGAAGTTGGAACTGGCTGTGGATCTTGACCTGGAGAACTCACTTTCTTTGTGATATTCAACAGCGATGCACGTCCAAGGCCAACACGCGGTGTTGATTGTCCAATTGATGAAGGAGCATGGGCTTCGGGTAGTCCAGGTTGTGTTGGTGGCGCATTTTTCACCAATTGCAGCAATGACGCCCGACCGCGCGGTTTCGACAACGCTAAATCAGCAGCACTTGTACTGGACTCCGGTGGAGTCGGTTGAGAAGGTTCTCCTGCGTCTTCGACACTCGCATTTCTCTTCAACATCGCCAAGAGGGCTGCACCCCTCCCAGCTCCTCGACCTTTACCAGGCTCAGCCATTCCTCATATACCTGGATAATTCACAAGAATATTTACAAAAACATCCAAACATCTATGTATGTGATTCATAGCAATTGCGTTATCATATAGAAATTCAAATGGATAAATTTTCCTACTTACCAAATTCGAAGCCGAGTGCGCCTTTATATTTCTTTCACCTGCAATCATAATAATAAATTCCTTATTCATCAAACCTCGCTCAATATGAATATCTTTCGAATATAATGAATGAATAGACCTAACTATTCTCAATGTTGTTTGAAAAGAAAAGGAAAAAAAACAATTCAGAACCAAAACATGAAAATAAAAACAATAGTCAGTGCGGTACTGGAAAATTTCAAATGTAAAACAAGAACTCGATCGGCGTCTAAAGTGAGACGAGTTATTATGGACATCTCAGTTGACTTGAATTTTTTTCGGTTCCAAGAAGAGAATGTGGGCGATAAAATGCTTGAAAAATTCTGCATAAAGGAAAAATATGGTGAAAAAAAAGAATAGACCTTGCCGTTGTCTATATTGGAAGTAAAAACTCAGCATTTTCATTGTTATTTCTATAGAGTAACAGGACACTGCATAAAAAAGTGTAGAGTGGTTTTTTTCGTTTTCTCTTGTTGCTCTTCGAATGCACGTAATCATATTTCGACTTGAGCCGGCGTATACGGAACAAAGGAATGCTCAGTGTAGAAGATACAATTTAGGTTAAAGAACGATTTATAAAGTTTCTTTGCATCAAAAATGGACTAAAACTGGTTCACTGAAAAATTATATATCGATCAACCAAAGTTCAGTATCAATAATTCGAATTATTCATAAATCATGAAGAAAAATACTGTCTTTTGAGATATATTTACGAAATATACATACCTCCACCGTTTTCGACGATCGAAAACGCACTGCAGAGAATGCGCGGGCGATTCAACAGTTAAGGGTGCGATGCGGTTAGCGAGTAACTTCACGGCATCTATAACCGATTGGTCGAGAATAACCACATGACCTATCTGCGCATGCGCCTCCACATTTTCACGGCCATTTTTTGAGCCCGGGAATAATTGAAGAATTTATGGTCAATGCACACAGACAGTTCTTAGGGTCAAACTGAAAATTATCTCCTACACTATCGAGATATGTATTCAACAACAGTCGACTATAAGTACGTGTCGTAAATCAACATGACGTTAACTATTGGAAGAAGATTAGAGAGATAAAATGGGTCGTCGTTAAGAGCTATGTGCACGACTGTTTGCATAGTGAAAAATCGAAAATTTTTTACCTGCGGTAACAGAATTCAATAAGTATAGATGTTATTCATGCAATTCACTTTCATATACGTATGTTACATTTATAATCATTTATTTACATGTTTTCGGTTTAGAACAATTCGAATTGAATTTCATCATAACATTATTAAAAAATAATCATGTTCGTGTTTACATATACATACATACATATAATTCTTCGCTTTGTAGTATAAACTTTGAATAAAAACCAACCAGTTTAACAATCAATTGAGAGGGTTGGAAAAACATTTATATGTCCTGACAATAGGAACAATTGCTATTCATTTCAATTGTGTTTCTCCAATTATTTTTCTCGTAGTTCAAGAAAACTTTTCATTCTTCATAACTGGCAAGAATTTTCTTCTCTTTTCATATTATATATTCATTATCTATAATCTTCAATCGTTTCGTTGATTTGAAAAGAGAACAACATTTTATTCATTCAACATTTTTTCCATATGTATATCATTTAAAGATGGCACTTGGTGCACTGGCACACGCTTTTCACAGAGAATAAAAATACAAATTCATCACTTCTTGTTACCAAATAATAAAACAACGCTTTCCATTTTTTCCTGTTATATTTCTTTCTATTTTTTTGATATGCGTTCATATTTGCACAGACTTCTTGTCCGCATTGGCCTAAAATGTTCCCTTTCTCATCTCGCCATTATCACAGGCCTTATCTTCTCTCGTCATTACAAAAAAAATTCATAAAAACAAATCTGTTAGGTATTCAGGAAGAAACACCTCGTATTAAACTTATTCTTCATTTCATCCTCTTCACTGGTAACCGCGAACTACTCTCAATGCTTCCTCAATGTCCGGAATCACGAGGTTCATTATTTTCAGTAGAAGAACTTTTTCCGCATATTGCATATCAGCTGCTTCTTGAAATTCTTTCTCATTTTACTTCTCTAATTGAGTGTTTGTCAAAGGATGAATAGAAAATTTTGAATGACTCATAGTGAGAATAGTCCATTGAAAAATAAAAAGTTCAATTGCATCTAAAAATCGTTATCCCATCCGGAAATATCATCAGGAGGTTGTGGATCTGAGTCTGGAGGATATTCATCAAAGTTTGCAGTGTCTGTAGCGCTTTGGACACGTGGCATGATCGGTGGTTCCAACGTTCTTGCACGTAATCCTTCCCAATTGAATCCATCAAACCACCTGTATCAGAAATTAGTGATGATGAGTTATAAATTACAAACGAGACGATCTCGTACTACATTTCGGGGATCAATTACTTACTTGTGCTTTTGTATTTCACTTATGCCACCCTTTTGATAACCAAGACGCTCTGCTGGATTATCACGGCACAACTTTTTGATCAATGCTGAGGCGTTACGTGTTATCGATCGTGGGAATTCGATAGCATCAATACCCTTCAAAATGATATTATAAGTCTTCATTGGATCAGCGCCAGTGAATGGTGGTGTTCCCGTCAACAATTCAAACATCAAAACACCTAATGACCAATAATCAGCGCTAATATCATGTCCTCTATTCAGGATAACTTCAGGTGCGACATATTCAGGCGTTCCACAGAATGTCCAAGTCTTTCGACCATGATCCAAACGTTTAGCGAACCCGAAATCGACCAATTTCACATAACTGCAAAGAATATTGTTTGGATGGAACTATAGGAACTTGTCCAAATTGGATATGAAGTGAAGTTCAGAACTCACCCTTGACTGTCTAGTAATAAATTCTCTGGTTTCAAATCACGATAAATAATATTACGTGAATGAAGGTAATCAAATGCTTCGACAACACAGGCAGTGTAAAATCGTGTTGTACTATCATCAAAATGTCCTCTATCTCTCAGTACTGTCCATAATTCTCCGCCAAGACATGCCTCCATGAGCATGTACAAATACTTTCTATCTTTGAATGTTTTGAATAACTTCACGACAAAGTCGCAATCTGCTTCACCCATAATTCGTTTTTCCGACATGATATGTTGTTGCTGCCTTGTTTCAACAATTTGCGATTTTTTCATTTGTTTCAAAGCGAATGATCGAGAATTATCGCCAGCTATCTGTACAAGTTCAACGCGACCAAATCCACCAACACCCAATGTCGCCAATGGTCGTAAGTCTTGAAGCCGTAATTCACGAAATTCTTCATTCAATCTATCACGAAGAAAAAGTAAAGATGATTAACTTAATTTCACGGCACGTATCTCGTAGAATAACTGAAAGTGCAGGTGAAAAGATTTTAATTATTGATAGACACATTTTCTCTCATGTTTATCGTTTCTGTGCGTGCGGGATTTCCTACGAAACAACAGTAAGATGAATAAGAAATGCATAGACTAATTTGTAGGTCAAATAATAATTTTTTCCATGAAAGGCAAAAAATTCTCTTAGTTGTCACGTGATTTCTGTGAGAAATTTTATCAAGTCAAGAGTAGGTCAAAGCAATTCTAAAGTACAACTCTCTTTCTTCTTACTTTTTTGCACAATATATGTGCGCATATTCCACTACATATGAACGTGCACTGATTTGTTTCTACATTTCATTACATTTTTCTGTATAAAAAATTATATCTGATGGGATTATGAAAAAACTATTATGCTTAAGATTTTTTTTGTTACGACATCAACTTTTGAACTTACTCTCAATTTCAATTCACTCTCCTATCCACATTCTTTTTTTTTCATACGTATTTTCGTTTGGTTAATGAAGCGTGGAAAAGTAATTAGATCATTATGTTGTACGTAAACGGTATAAAGACAAACGATATCAAATAAATGACTGAATACCTTCTACGCTCGACCAATTCATCTTTGTATCTGGTTCGAATCTCATCAAGCGAAGAAATTAACTGATTAAACGTCTCACGATCAATTACTAAACAGCTAACGCCTTCGGGATCGTCTGCAATGATATTTGCAGTCCTCAAGTCATCACTAAAAGAATTATTTCGATATTAATAATTGATCGAACATGAAATATCGACAAATTTACATTTCGATGACTAATCCACTTACCCTTGAAGTGCTTTCTCTCCGAAGAAATCGCCCTTGCTCAGTGTCCTGATGTATTTTTCTTCTGTTGTATCAGGTTGTTTTATCGTCACGCGCACCTGACCTCTACTAATTATAAAGAATGTATCACCCCTCGCGCCTTGACGGATTATGTAATCACCATTATTATAAAACGTCTGTGGATGAAAAAAAATATCATAATAAAGACAGAAGTTTTATCCCAACGTTCATTTTTAGAAACAAAAATTAATTTTTTCAATTTCCTCACCTCCTCCAACACGTCAGAAATTTTGATAAGTGTCTCTTCCGGTAAATTTTTGAAAATTGGCACACTGTAATTACAAAGTAAACACATTAATGAAATATTCCAAGCGTGGTTATAAATAGTCATAAATATAATAACAAAAAAAAAAATATCAACTTGCCTCTTCAAAAAGTCGGTGTACTCTGCTTGTCTTGATAATCCAGTCCTCATCATAATTGTTTGGAAACATTGTCGATCAATTGCCCACAATTGGCAATCCGTTGCGGCAGTTATCGTTGCTGTTCTTTTACAATTGTATAAAATTGCCAATTCGCCCAATACCTTGACTGGTGCCAAAGTACTGAGATATTTTCCATCGCGTGACACTTCGACTTTTCCCTCTGAAAATAAGAAAAAATAACCAACATAAATATGTAACATTAACAATTGATTTCACTTGTATTTTCATTTCGCCTTATTGAAATACAATAATGGAATATGACGACATGGACATGAGAATATTGTACATACATATAAATATATATATATAGAGATTACTTCGTTCATTGTGTTTTAACTTTCACTTGAAATATCGTAAACACACTTGAGAAATCAGGCGCCACAACTTCATTTGAATATTTTCAAATATATAAATATACGAATGTATTATCAGATGAATATTGAAGCGGAACGGAAGTATAGGGATTGGAATAATCCGAGAGTACAGATATGTAATGTGGTGATATAAAAAAAAAAATTTTTATCATTCGTATTTCATAATTTGTCTCGTTATGTATGTGTCATATATTAAAACACATATATATGGGTGGGTTTCAATGTGGTTTACAATCTTGTCCTAGTTCCCGATGTTCATGTTACTCGTTATAATGTATACATAAAACACAACTATGTAACAGAGGTTCGCAATTGAATCCGGGAGATCATTTAACCGTTACTATTGAAACTATGCAATCAAAAGTATTCAAAAATCGATATCCATTGTTGAGCGAAACAATTAACAATCATGCATATCAATTTAATGGGAATCGTATGGCAGATAATGAGAGAAATAAAAAAGAACACTAATAAAATATAATACCTCTGATTAAATGTGATACGCTGACGTTATTTCGGTATTTACGTAAAACATTTACGCACAAAAAATCTACTCGTCACGATTATCGTGAGATATGTCCATTAGGAAATAAACACTTGACAAAAGTGAGAGATAAAATTCTTCAAATACTTCAAAATAAATCCAACAATTTTAAAACTACGATATGAGGATGGAATTATTTCTGTTGAATATTTTTATCATCTATACAAGCATGGAAAATATATAAAAAAAATAAAATGGAAACTGTCATTAAATGTACGAGAGAAGAAAAAAAACTTGAGTAATATTCTGTTCTATGTTGTAATGTATTTGGATAAATTTTTTCTTTCCGTTCTGATTCCCTTCTTCACTGTCATCTGTTATTACTGTCGCTATTGCACGACAGATTTTTTTCATTGATTAGCGAACATAAAAATAACAACAGAAGAAAGAAAATTGTGAATAAATGTTTCCTCTTTTCGCTCATTGTGTTTTCTGTTTTTGCTGAATCGCGAATGTTTTATTATTTTATTTCGTGTTGCTTATGAAAATGTCTTCGTTTGAGCACAACTGAAAAGGAACAGACATATACATATACTGGTTAAGGCTTGCTGGCCTCTGCCATGACGACATAACAGGACAAAGAGAGTTCATGCCTCGCATACGATACTACATACTCTACCTCCCTATACTATCTTCATATTCATGCGTATAAATATGCACATATATGTATTTAAAAAACATTAAATAATGTATTTCAAACCGTATTCAACCATAAAACATGTTCATGGGAGCGTATGTGAAGAAATACAACAAGGAAATGTTTTTCTTGTGATTTGAAAACTAAGGATTTCCGTGACCACGAGAAACTCATAATTTTCTAAAGAGTTTCACAAAGATCAACTGATGGAGATTGCCATCAATCGGTCAGGTGAAAGTGTAATTCTGTGAAGCTGTCAAATATACAAAAATATATATCTGCATAGAGTGTAATGTTAATCCTTTTCCTCTGACTAGTCTAATACATCAAACACGATAATAAATCGATTAATGATTTGTATGAAGATTTCACCAGACTTTTTTGTCTATTCCATCTTGTTGTGAACTGATATTCGAACATGCAAACCTACACATATGAGCAAAGTCGTTACTTTCTCTTCCATTTTATAAATGGTATGGTATTAGATCATCGCAAAAAGCGTCTCGGAATGATCTTTTAAACGAATGCGTGGGCAAACATTTACGACGATTTGAGTGGATCAACCCTGAACAGACTTCATATCCTTTTAACAATGTCTCATCTCATATACCTTCACGATTTTGTCGTCGTTTATTGAGTGTTGTCGCGCCAGTTCTTCGTTTTCTTGCATAAGTATGAACCGGAACAATTAACCTTGGTCTTGGAATTAAAAAACCACCACTTGAATTGCTTTGAATCATTTTTTCAGAATGTTTACTTCTATCATTGCAATCAAATTCGGAGGTGTCACTATCACTCGTAATATCACTACTTGATCTATTTGATCGATTGTCATTCTTTACACAAGATCTGGTGGACGATAATGGTGATGATGATGATGATGATGATGAAGAAGACGATGATGGAGTACCATCCAAAACATTCTCAAGTTGATTAATGACATCTACAAATGGCCTACGACACACATTGTCATCATTCTCTGCAACTGTACGAGCATTGGTCTTGATTCGTGGTTGGCTATTGGCCCAATTAATCCCACATTCACGCCAACTAGCTTCATACAAGAGCTCCATTGCACGACCGCGCGTTGCTTCCGGGTCTAGAAGCAATTCTGGATCCTCCAGCACTGCTTTACCCGGATAACTTCTTACTTTCATTCTTAATTGATGATTTATAAATATCACTACGAAGTATCAATTGAAAAACCTACTTGAAACGATCAATCATGAACACATCACATAACAGACATTTAACATAAAATCCTTTGGAAATTTATCACAGACAAATTGAACACATTTTTTTGTTATTCTATTGTGCACGCACGTTCACATAGTTAATCATCAACACACGCGAAGGACATCACTGCATTATGGTATAAAATTATTAATTATTAATGTCAACTTATTTCATCGATGTATTGACTTGCATGGATGAAATCCAAATAGGACACACATCCGCATGCACTCGCAACGTTTCGATGGTTTATTGGAAACTACCCGCAGAGCGATTCAATAGTCTACCACCAAGTCTACCTGCGGTCCCGGTGTGCAACAAGGCAACTCATGTGGCCCTAAACCATTCCCACCCACACTGTATTCTCATTCGCCTGGTGGCTCTATAAGTCCCCACTACTACATGTACTTATGAGCTGGGGTATTCTCTTGCACTCTCTTGCATGCTACAAACTCAAAACTCCTCTTTACACTCTTATTGCTACCGACATAGTCACGCAAATCCCCACTACATGCATTTGAGAATGTAAAGAGAAAGGTCAGTGGTGCTCAAATGCCTGTACGTAGTAGTATGAGTGTTGATGAATTTTTGTCCTCACTGTCTGTCTTGTGTTTCCTTTTCTCACATTTTATTGCCATTGGAACGTGACCCCACTCAACCTTGATTTTATTTTTATTTTCGCTTCGTTCTGATTGAAGGAAATGATGATGGAAAAGAAAGGGATGATGAGATGTGAAATATCTCATTGTTCAGATTTTTTATTTGGTATAGTATGACATTTTCATGTGACCTTCCTGGGACAAAGCGAAGGGAAAAAGGTGTATTGAAGACATTTTACCTTCAAGCAAAACATTATATTAGTTCCGCTTGGTAACAGAAGAGTTTGTGAGAAATATTTCATGGATTGTACGGGGTTTGGTTGAGTTTTATATTATAGCAAACCTAGAATAACTCACCCTCCATAACATAGACGGTGGAACCGACATCGCCTTCTTGGATTATTATTGCACCGGCTGGGAAACTCACTGGATACATACAGTCAACTATTTCACGAATTTGAGTCAGCTCTAAATTTTTCATGAAGTCATTGTCCAGAATGGCAGCTTTTATTAAATCACGTGATCTGGAATATTATTAAAAAGAATCAGAATTGCATTGCTGGTTATTTCTGTAAAGGTATGCACATGAAAAAAAAAAACTGTTGATTGTCAATTTTTATAACAATAGCAAGAAGTGAAATTTTGTAATCTTGAGTTGTTATACTGCGGGGATTATTGGCCAATATATGAACGAAAACAATCGTGGCCACAATTATTATTAGTAGGTCAAACATTTCAGGTAGGGGAAAGTCTGTTGAACCCTCACTATGAATTATATTCGGTTTCACTTTCAATGTATACATCAATGCAAGTATCGATACCTGACAGAATGTAATTCTAACCTCTGTCAGTATAGATTATCGCTTCATTTGTTTCTCTTCAACAATATCGAATGAATATTCCCACTTAAATATGATTACTATTTGAGATTCTTGTTTTGTTTGTTTGTTATTTATATACCTTTCAGGTTTGTCAAACTTGACAAGGGGTCTGGAATCATATTTCAGCGGTTCAGCAGAGATGGCCTGTCGTTTGGAACGTTGATTAGGTGAAAGTGGTGAAGTCGCTAATGACAATTCAACAATTTGTCGAAATTTATCAATTTCATTTTGTAAATAACGTATTGTCGCGTCACGTTCATCCAATAATTTCTCCAATAATTCAATACGTTCATCACGACGTTTTAAACATTCAGTGCGTTCATGTAACAATCGTTTCAAATCACGCATTGAATTCATCTCGTCGTTGTTTTTATTTACTCGAGTACAAGCACAAATTTGTGAACAACTGTGCGCTTGAACTCGTTTACACCACGTTTGACCAATTTTGAATGATATTTATAAACACTATTTCATAATTAAAATTATTATCCTCAGTCACAAAACGATGATAATTAATGGGAGGACAATAGTCAAGTTGGATGATAAGTTCCAACGGTTGAACGTAAAGAAAGACTGTTTATATATCGTTAAGAATCTTCCTCACTTTATTATTTACTTTCATTAAACAGTCAAGAACTTATTTTCACAGCAGTGTCGTATTCACAAAGAAATATATCAAGAAATACACAACACACCCTGCTCAGATTGCGTAACTGTTTATGTTGATTATGATCAATAGTAAAGATATTTCTCGGAAACAAAATGACGGAAAAAACAGTTATAACAATTCAACGAATATCATCATAAAAACTGTATGAAAGAGAAATTCTATTCGAATTCAACGTTAAATGCAGCAGTCATTGATGATATTGATAGAATATTAACGTTTTATGTTCAAGTCACGGAATGTGAGTCGATTGCTATCAGGTCATTATTATCTGTACTGTACAATCGTCAACGATTCTCCCGCTACTGAGCTAACTCTGTCTTCATATGTCTTTTCGATGCGTTCTCCATAATCCAAATGAAAAAAGAAGGAAAATATATGCCGACATACAGAGCAGTAATTCAATTTTATCTTTTCTTTTCTTGCTTCACATCAAATGAATTCCGCTTCAGTTATTTTTGTGACTTTTAAAATTTATTGTTCAATATTGATATTGATCGAGATGAATTAGTGTGCTGAGCATTCAGTCACATTTAAATGAAGGACTCGTACTGACAGAACGTGCAGATGATACTTCGTGATGGCCATTCGTTCTTTCTTATTTTTCCTTCCTCTTCTTCTTCTTATTTCTATTTTTAAAAATCAATCCACATTTAACTTGACGTTATTTCTTCCACATCAACACGATTCACATCTGAATTCTTTTTTACGTGATGTATTAATGTTCTGGTTTCACGAAGTCAATCATCAGTATTTCAAATATTTATGTATCATTCGTGATCATCATTCAACACGACACTACGCGGTACTGGCTCTTGTAAAAAAATAAATACTCTCGCTTTCACTGACTTCTATGTGTCGTCGTCTGTATGTTTTCAATAGTCTTTATATTATTCACTCTGATTCAGTTGGTCCCCACCTGGACAAGAGTATAAAGAAAAAATCTTCCAGTCGTCATCAACAACGAATCGCAACTCAATCCACCTGGTCACGTTCAATATAAAGTAGATAGATATCCCCCTAAAGGCATCGGCCGCACTATGCGTACTCAACACGATGAAACACAAGGACTTTGATGGCAAAACCAAATGCCCCACATACACCAGACACTACGCTCAAAACCGGATTACTATTCAGCAACAACCAAAGAGGAGGTCACACTGAATCCCAAATGTTTTTTATTCTCATAAAATCTGTTCATCATTCTAATTTTTTTCCACCATCCAATATCCCATGATTGATTCCATATCTCAAATGTGAATAACTTTAAGGTTATGTTGATGATTGTAGATGCGGGGTCAGCCTCCATAATGATGAATAGAATATACATTTTGAAATAGTACCGTCATTGTAATGTGTACAAGTCCTTGCCACACTTTCGATCCAGTGTCCGAACATGGGTCGTTTGAATTATTTAACTCACACCCAACGGGAATAAAAAAAGAAACAAACTGAAAGAATTTAACAACGCACCTGAATCTTTATCTACATGATCCTGTGTGTATATGAACTCTAGTAGTTGTCCTTCATGATTATAATAATAATTATTGTTACTTAATGGATAGCGATGATTTTGTAATACTTCAGACACAGTCAAGAGTAATTGTTTTATGGTTAACATGCAAACGCACACGTGATTTGATTTTCAAAATATTCATTATTGCCAAGTATGTACTGAATCGAAGGTGATCTGACCATTGGACTAATTCACTGAAGACTGATGATAATATTTATAAGACGCGGTGTTCCATGTATTGATAACACATCTTAAGTAATGGTATGTGGATAATTTCGTGTATAAACGTAATCGATTGATATTATTTTTGTGATAATAAACAGATAAAATGTATGAAATGGTGAGCAAAAGGAAGTGTTATATATTTGATGAATCTGGAGATATCGGCCGAGATTTTTCAACGAATAGTCATTGCAACTGGCAATTCATGTTGTTGATCTCATTTCATATCTGTGTTTCACATTTTTTTTTTTTTTCAGTTGCTTTAATTGATCGATGTGATAAGCACGAATGACTCCTACATGTGGATCATGATTTACAGCAATTTGTGCAGTTTGAGATAGAAATGGCACTGAAGGTCGATCAATATTTATCAATTCTTTACACTTCAATGGAAAATGAAATTGGTCTAGGTCACGTTGGCTGAATTTGTGGTCTTAGATAATAGAGATAGAGAAATTGTGGATCCAGATGACTTGCACGGACTTTCTACGACTTATAGGTTATATGTTTAGTTAATAAGAATATTTATCACAATCTTTTGGGGAGATTTTTCAATCACCTTCATAGAATGCATAATAATACGTCTCGTATGATCACGAAGAGCAAATCGCTCGAGTAGACTGGAAACAATTGCCCAATTTAATCGAATTGAAAATGATCGGTAAAGATCGGTGGAAAAAATTTGGTTAGGAACTATCCTATAGCTGTTCACTCACATAATTCATTCAATGTAGCAACCAATTTTTATTAGTTGACTGAATGTTCATTGACTCGGAAGAATTGTGAAAGTAATCAATGGGATTTCAATAAATCGTGATAATTATTATTACATAACAGAATAATTACCGCGATTTACCGGCATACGAATTGCAGAGAACTTCTCTGAGTCTGCCATTTATCCACATGGTAATAATCTGCAGCACCAGTTGGCGCTATATGTTGAAAAAGAGAAAAAAGATTGTGCCGTGAAAAAACCGTACGAAAGATGGCGCCATGTGAGCTTGTTGTGACGTGAATAGTTGCAGTTGGCGGTTTCCTTCCCTTCTGAAAACCCCTTGTCTACTCTTGGCGCGCAGGATGACGGGCCGATGGCTGTTGGTAGAGTTCTGTGTGCGTGGTTTTTTAAAATGTCGCCGGTGGCCGTGACAGCAGCTATTTTTAGAATCGGTGAGATAAGCGCATGGGATGAAGGGTAGTGGGAAGCGATGGTATGGCAACAAGTGAGCAAACGAACGAGAAAAGAAAGATGGAAATATTGTGAGGAGGAGCAATAATGATAGCCTATACACTTGTTCGCCTCTCGGAGATGCTAAACCTAAAAGAGCGAGATACAGAATATATCATAGAACTAATTATGCGTGACGTCATTCGCGACTGGTTTTGATGCCAGTTACAACTTAGAGAGTGCATTTGGTTGTATCTTTGGGTTGGTACAAGTGCCGAAGATCGCGCTGTATCAAATCATCTTCACACTTGGAGAAAATAGAATGATTTATAATTATCAAGGAAGAATAAAAATATTATAATTTCGATTTGGATATAAATAATATTTGGACACGAAATTATTCCAATGAAGCCACATCTGTATCATGAAAAATATTATAAATTATTTGGCTTCATAATTGATATTATTTTTTCAGCTGTATTACAGTGAACTATTTTCAACTTTGTTTATTTTCGATATTTTTTCCGTATTTTTAGACAATACAATTAAAACACTCGACATTTTCCACATGTCCATTAAAATCAAATGAATTTTCAGAAATCGAAGACAGCTCTCAGCCCAAAATAAATCCCCAATTTTATTCTTTTTACTCAAAATAAATTATAACTCTACATCAATAGATTAGACTCAACAAAATTTCTAATAAATGTGCGATTCATTCTCCACAGAAAGTGATTCGTAGGCAAATCTACGACCTGTCTTTTTCCCAGTGTACACGAGTATACAATGTCAATTGGAAATAAAAAAAAAAAACATTATGAACCTGAAGAAATAAGAGGAGAGAAAAATAATGGGGGAAAAAAAAAAGAATTGAGAAGATTAAATAAAATTAATATAATGTACGTGATATGTCTGGTGATTTTTCCACAAGATCAAGCCGCTACCGCAAACACACAACGCGCGCCTTTATTGTAATAAGAAACGCGTGTGTTATTGTGAATATCAGAGGACGAGATCAAGGCCGACTAACTCTTGTAAATACATAAGGCCCAAAGAATGTAACCTTTTCATGAATAATTTTGAAAAAAGTAAGTAGAATATCTTTGTGACAATAAATAAGTATAAACATCAAGGAATTGATAAAAATACTTTGAATGCACATCATAAATACAAATAGATGCATCAACAAAAATTTATTTCTTTTTTTGGGGTCTTAGCCGGTATTTCATCCGAGATTATAACAACACAATGTAACACCAGCTCAGCAATAACGAATCACTCCAGGGATATAATCGCGATTAGATAAAACCTGAGACCTGGATTACAATACTACACAAGGCCCATTTTAGTTACCATAAACATAATCCGTCCATTGAATGTGAATACATAACGATAACACTGTCCGATAAAAGTTAAAGTCAACAAGGTCATTGAAACAAAAATAGACACTGCGACACTTTCCAGAATTGTCATTACAACATCTCAACCCATACGATAACCTTGACGAACATGGGGCCTTATTCCAAATAACAAGATATAAACACACTTGAAGGACCTTACGATAAAAATAATTAATAGTTTGATGAATACATTTAAACACCAAATTCTTTCTTATAAATACCCATGAAAATTCCTGCTAAAAATGGGCCTGAATAGTGGTGGGATATTGGCGATAAATAATCAATTGAATGGGTGAAAAGGGTATGTATGGAAGCGTCAAGTGGCACGGAATCCAACCGAGTCACGGCAAGTGGGCCAGCAGGGTCCCCACGGGAGTATATTGCATGAGGGACTTGTGCTGGTGGCAGAGTGGGGCGGAATGAGAAGAGGCCCGACCAGCCCAGCTGGAGGCATGTGCTCGCCCGGTCACGTGCATATACATTTGTATTTACACATATATATTGTCAAAAGCTGTCTTACTCTCGGGTATATATACACATGGATTTATATTTATATATAAATGTGTGTATTTATATAGGACATGTATATATGTGAAGAGTACCTCGCAAATTTATCGCTCAACAGTAAACTTATCGCGCCCTGCGCCACAGCGTCGCGTGTTTTATTATCTTTTTAGAAAGCGTACAAGGCCGTGAATCGCGTTGGTTATACAGCGGAATTCTAGGAGTGCCACGAGACGTTTGGCGTTTCACGTGATATAGAGGACTCTTCCCATTGCTTTTTTCTTCCAACTTCGCCTTTAAATATGTGACTCTATATATATATACAATTTAATCAGTTTGATAGATCAACGGTACAAACACGAACAGAAATATGTACACATTTCTCATCAGCAGAATGTTCAGTTGGAAATTTTAATTGTCATGAATTTAATGTCTAGAAAATTACCGATAGTTCAACAATAATATTCTATTTATAGAATGTACATGAGAATGAAGAAAAAAAAAATAATTCAGAGACAAAAATAAAAATAGAATAAAATTTGTTGCATTTGCTTTTATTTCGCAATTTGCAAAATTATTATTTTCTATTTACTTTTCTCCATCGTGAGATTCTATTTATTTTTATTATTGATTTATTTATTTTGTTTCAACACAGAGGTCATTTAAGTATTCAATTGGCAATGCGCCATCAGTCACTATAAATTCAACGGGCTGACAACAAACGCTTCATTTGCATGTCTGCCTGCATTGCGCGCGTGGATTTAGCGCGTCAAATCCCGCATTAGATTCTCACAACAAACACACACATCTATATATATAATATATATACACTTTTGTTTATGCATCTGCGACTATTGAATACTCAAATACATAAACGAAATTCAAATATACAATTATGATGAGTGGATGATTGGCAATCGTTTTATAATAATAAAGTATAAAACGTACACACATACTCCTCTTCGTGCGTAGATAAATATTTGAAGTTCAATTTATTTTTCATCATATTGCATGTGTATATCCATATGTACTGTATATATATACAGAGAATGAAAAGTGCGATGTAATCAGGCCATCATATATATATATATATTATATTTGGCAGCGTGAAACAAGTTCTTGGGTGGATAAAAGACAGGGCCAGAGAATACTGAACATAAGCGAAAACACAACTGTATGATGACAACCGGTTTTGACATACCAAAAATGAGAGTGAATATATATATAGAAGCCGACATTTTTTCGTATAAGCAGGTGCATACATAACCTCAACGTCACGCCACACTTTCAGCAAACAAACAATCAAACAAATATATACAACGATATATTTATTCACAGTACACTATATCTATATTGTTGTATTAAGTGATGTCTAATTTACAACATTAATGTCCACCGGAAGCCAAAGCGGAAAAAGGAATTAATTTTGTGCGTAGGCTGCTTTTGCCTGTACAAACAGGGACTGTAAGATGTCTATATAGACAATGACAATTGAAACGAAGATGGAAACAATGATGTATATGTATTATATATATTGTCACTGTATATGTCTGGCTACCACAAGTTAAATCTTGTCATTATAATGTCTGGATGATGATGAATGTTTGTGTGGTCTAGAAATAGCTGAAGTGGACTTAACTTCCGTCAGTGTTACCCTGCCAGAGCTGATGATACACACAGATATATACAAATGATTCACATATAAATATATATGAAAGGGTTACTTTGGTAGAATATAATTATGGTGATATGTTTTCTGTTTGTGACTTCTTAGAATTGGGTATATAAAACCCGACGCCATTTCACAATGGAATGTAATGGACTTTGGATTGGCATTTGTCTCTTGGTTATATGGCTCATGTGCAATAAAATTATATCAAATGTATACATTGGTATAAAGTGAATTGAAATAAGTTGGGACCGAAAATTGTTTCTGAAGACATAGAAGTTACGTGGCCAAAACACTTCTTCCTTCATTCTTGTATTATTCTCTTTTGTTCATATATAGTGTCTCTAAGTAGGCGTGATTTAACGACTGAACATAAATAAAGACCAAGAGGGATATATTGCTGGAGCGCCAGAGTTGTAAGACCGGTCGATGGCGCCTGTGGCTGCTGCTTATATTCACATCCAACTCACTTCCCCACTACATATTCGCTTGTTTTCTCACTTTATCACAACGTATATCTCATTCACTCAGTTGTATTTGCATCAAAAGTCAATTTGAGAATCACTGACTCTTCATATATGTTTATGTATACAAATGTATGTGTGTGAATGGTTGAAGAAGGCGACAAGAGGTGCGAAAAAGTTTGAAAGAAAGACCGAGCACCTCAGAATGAATGTTGCGAAATTTAAAAGGCCCCCAGAAATACCACCATAAGTGGTGCGAGGACTGGTTGATGACGGCGCCTATAACGACGCCCTGTACAGTCGTTAAAAACAACACACGACTCTCGAACACATGTTTTGTGTGGAAAGTGATGAAGAATATAACAAATAAAATGGCGATTCTTCATACTTTCGTGATGATAATGTGAAATATTTTTGCAGTGGTTGATGGAAAGTGGAAAATGGATTTCAGAATAGAGTAAAAAGTACTCCTAACCTCTTTGAAATGGGATGAAGATGATGATGGTGACGATGATGACCACCACGTGATGTAGCTTTACCATGCGTGATTTAATGAAAAGCAATCGCCATTGCGCGACAACAAGGATGACGTCAATGGTCGAACGGTCGGGGCTGTTGACAAGCAAGACGGTTGCACTATCTCAGCGATGCGATTTCACGCACAAATATAAATCTACTGAATACACATGAAAAGACGAAAACAATGTATATGCGTACAAAAAAATCCACATACTAAATACATATCTGGATTTATTTTGTTTCATTATATGTTTGTCGGTTAAAGGGCGGTCTCGTATTTTTATTATGACGTTAAAACTGATATAATGACAAAATTTCTTTTTACTTTCCGCGTAACTTCGCTTCGTGTTTTGTTTGTTTAGTATTTGTCCCGTCTCCTTTTATTCCTTTCACAGACGTTAGGGTGCGTTCGTCATTTTATGAGAAGACATAAATGTCAATCCTCAATATAAAATCTCACAATTTTATGACTATCGAATGAAAAATATCAGGAATAGGCGAACATTTGTGATCTGAATGAATTTCAGAAGATTAAAAATCGGCTACTAAAACGAAAAATTTTGGATTTGTGAGTAACAAAATTAATGCGTTTAAGTTGCAATTCATTTAAAATTTTCATCACCGAATTGTTAATTATAGAAATTAATTAATCTCGGCTCATTCAATCAGTCTCCTCTATTGCCTTTACGATGTGAATCTTCATAGAGAAATATTACTTAACCGAAAGTATATGAGAAGAAAAAGACCGTTTGAAAATGAAAATGGTAAAAGTCATTTCGTGTCGCAAACGAAAGTGAAATGAATTGAGAATTTCCACGGTACATAATATACCGAGAGTAAGAGTGCTCAATGCATTTTATGCGCATGGAGTGAAAAGGCAAATGCGATAATAAAAAAACTAAAAAGAATAAACGTTGTTACGCATCGACCTGGAAAAAAAAGGAGAAAAAAAAATGGTATGGTCACTGTGTATTGCCCCCGACGTGATCACACACCGGATGGTTGGTTTAGAATTGCACATGTCTCTGTAATAAAAATCTTTCAACGTCAATCGCGTGTACACATGTGTATTCGCGCACACATATATTACAGAAAAAGTTAACTACAGTCAATCATCTTTTGCATGGTTGTATTGCACACCCATGACAAATGCATCCGGAACATTAAAATGCATGTGAGCTATTGTTCATCTATACTTATAAATTTTGTCAAATAAAATTGGCAGTGAATGCACTGCGCTGAGAAGAATGTTAAACATCTAATTCACTATCAATACAACAATGGTCAGTACGAGCAATCAAATCCGGACGAAAATAAGATTGCATTTATCTATGATTAAATTAGAAACTATAAATAGTCTCTACAACACTTGAAAAACATGATAAATTCATTTTTTCCGATCCACGTGCGCCGATATGAAAAACCTTACACAATGACAATATGCCCTATTATCATCATACAATGCCTTATCACTCCCAGCTGTTGATAAATACTGTAATAATCCTATACTTTTATATTATAAAAATAAACGTTTATGTATTTTTAAACTGGAATTAGAAAACGGAATTGACAATTATGGCTGTTAGAAGGAAGAAAATTCATGCAAAATCGCGAATAGTTCGCTCATATTAAAATAATCGCTAACTTTTTTTTCTCACATACTGGAAAGGTAAAGTAGTAACTAACCTGTCGCTCTTATCGTAGAAATTGAGCGGTGTCAATTGCTGTAGTGGCGGCTCCGCAGATATACCTTGTGCACGTTGTTTTCTGGGCCTGGGTTTGGTTGGTGTCAACGGTGATTTGAACGGTAGTACACAATAAAATTTATCCAAATGACTACGTAGATCTTGAATTTCGATATCACGCTTGCATAATAACGTCTCCAATTCCGTTATTCTTTCATCTTTGACTCGCAGAAGCTCTTGCAAATCACGCAATGTATCCATTGCACCTGGTGTAACTCTATTCGAGATTTGATTCCCGAAATGAGGCGTTACAGCCTCATTCAACGTTGTCGTCGCAGCCGCCGTGGTTGCAATGTTATTTACACCTACAGCTGTCACAGTCGCTGCCAATGATCCGATATTATTTGATGATTGTAACTGTGTAGCGTCCTCCTCGTCGGCGAGCCTTTGCTGCGTCGACGAGAAGCACAAACTGTCGAAGCACACGCGCATAGACACACAGGCGTCGCCAATCAAGCTGCATTCGCTCCCGTTCATTAACGTCTTTTTAATTATAATGAGAGAATGATTCCCTCACTGAGAGTGTTTGAACTGCAGATGAAGAGAGAGAACACAATGTTAGATAGCGTTTTCGAGGTTATACAATGGTCTAACTGTGATTGAACACTGAACCTTTTTATTACTGATGATCAATGTACCATTCAGGGAATAATGTCAAGTAACGAGAAGCAGTGATGATACTCCCGTCATCTGTTCTTGTACTATATCAAGGCACTGTCTGAATTCTAGGTGCCCCACTGATGTGTTATTAATTTGTAGAATATATATGTTACGTAAATACACTAACTATTGTGCCCTAAATATTTGGATCACAGTTTGTTGACGATGATGACGACAACACTGTTGGCGATGATGTTTGATGATAATAAATGAATGAATGAATGAATTGATAGTGTAATAGCGCGGCGGGACAACTCGCGATGCCCGCAACACAGCGGCCACGGGCGCCACTTTCAAGTGTTTGCCGCATCGTTTCCACCGAGTGGGACAACGATGATGGTATATAGCCGATGGATATTTCACATTGGTGGTGAGAGAAAAGCCACGAGGTGGGGTTATGTTCACTCACTCCTTTTCACGTTCCCGCCGTAGTCGCCAGACACCATCACTCGGTTTGGTCGATTCTCTCGCTTCCATTTAGTTAGTTGTGCGGTAATTTATTTATTGTTGTCTCTCTTGCTTCTATGGAGGATTGTTGGATGTGCAGATGATTGGGTGGGTGTAGATCTTCGTGTGTTTGTGAGTGGTGTTTATTGCGCATGTGCAATGGAGGGATCGCGCCATCTGGATCGTTGGTAAGAGATATAGAACTTTATCAATGAGCCGACGAAGTTCACCGACTGTCGGTCAAGAAGGAATTTGGATATTCCCATTTTTATCTTCCTTAGGTGTCACTGGAAACAAATCGAAAAATTGAACTCTAAATGTACATTGAGTAATGTAATATGATCGTTCTTGGATAAATTTATTAGTGCTAGTAATTAATGACTTATTTTTTAAATACTCATCATTCATTTCTTGACATCGAAATCGGTTTACGATAAAACATTAATATGATTGAATTACTTCAGTATTCCAATATTAATCACATTTAATACGCCTGATGTGACATTCCCACTCAATGAATCATTCAGTGAGAAATCGATTGAACATCACATTATCACATAATTGAATAAATCCATAATTTGTCGCAATATAGTTTTCCCTTTGCTGATTACACCATTACACAAATTTTCGTTCACAACTGCAGAATCATTTCCCACTTTCATTCCATACCATAATCCTTTTATCGTCAAAATTTCTACATTTACCACAATTCCCCCATTATTTTCCTCATCTACCAATGAGCCTACCAATTCTCCAGTATTTCACTCACCATCACCGCAATCTATACACCGACCTCCATGACCCCCTGACCTTTCCATAGTCATACACACATCAGCACAAGGTCTGTGGTATTTTGGACCCAGAGGGAGACAAATTCATATTTTCAAATCGTCTGTTCGCAGCCAAAAATCATCGTAGGAAAACGTCTGATCCAGATTTTCCATCAGGGAATCGAGCACTACGCAACGCAGTTGCAAACACTGCGTTTTTCCCAGCCGTTTCAAATTTTATTTTTCCAGTTACCCAGAAAGTCTACTTCATAGATGGCTCGGGAAAAACGCAGTGTTTGCAACTGCGTTGCATAATGCCCGTTCTCCAGATAGAAAATTCTGGTCGAATGTTCCTCTACGATAATTTCTGACCGAGAAATAACAATTCGAAGGGATCGAATTGGGTCCCAAAATTGGGCTCCAACGTGGCACAAAATTCACATCTCCAAATCGTTATTTCCCATCCAAAAATCATCGTATTCGCTCGAAACAGATTACTCATATCAACATTATCATATCATTCACCATAGCACATATATAATCCAATGTGCCTTGGGCGACTTTTGTCGTCATTTGTCTCGCGCGCGCCCGTATGTGGCTGGGTAGTTACCGAGTTAGCTGATTGGATGCCTAGAGGGAGCAATGCGATCGTCTCTCTATGTATTAATACACACATACACGCATGTAGAAACACATTGCAGAGAGTGAGAGAATAGTAGTAGAGGTAGAGGAGCGAATAATAGGCGAGCGCGGGCGTATAGCGTCGAGCGTGCTGGAGGTAGGTGGGTCTCGTAATGTCATAATAGAATAGCGATGTTAGTAATACCATCGCGGCCGCTCGGAAATACATACAATATATAGATATATATATACACACACTCAATGGTGTATATCGTGTTGGAACGATTGACTGGCTCAAGCACGTTGGTATGTATTGGTATAGGTACACTCTACGCGAGAGCAGACCAATTTGCATCGCATTGTGTACTCGTTACGCTTCCATCTGTCTTCTTCCCTTTCGTCTCCTGTCCCGCGCATCACGTTCATGTAAACCTGAAACATGGAGGTATATATGTAACTAATATAGCGATATGCAGTGTGAAAGAGGGAGAGATGCTCAGAAGCAGCAATCAGGGAAGCAATACCCACACTCATTCCTCCTGTTGGTGTAGAGCACTTTCCCGACGGGAGTAACACAGCTCTAACGCGCTTTCTCCATGCCCAGAAAACCCTGTGAAACCCCCAATTCGATTATCGTTTTTGGCATCGTTATCGCTTATTAACTGCTTCATCGCCCTTTCTGTGTATTAGTTATGGGAGAGTATGTATAGATGTATGAATTAAGTGTTGGTTGGTGGTTGGAATGAGAATGTGTCATTAGGTGGTTTGAAGATGCTCAGTTCTGGTGAGCATTTTGAGTTGGTGGTTGAATCATCGATTTGGGATGGGAATTGAGGAGGGAGATTTTGTGGATGGGGCAATTGTTTTTGGAAAATTGAGGATCTGTATGCACATTTGTGATCGCATTGAGGTTATTCATGATAATGGGGGTGAAGAAGTTAGGAATTTTGTAATTGATATTTATGTAAGATCTACAAAGTGAACCTTAGCTGAGTGGATTAATGTTGCAAATGACGATACACTGTTGCTTTCCTCTTGTCTTGTTCCATGTTTTTCTCTTTTATAGAAATATTTGTCTTTGTTCCACGACATCATAGATCGTAAGTGTGCAAACACTTATGATATGGATAATATAAAGGCATGTAAGGATAAAAATGTTTGTGCATGGATGAATAAGAATGAAAATGGGGTGAAACTGTGCGTATATGTATTATAAAGTAGTGGTTGAAGATGGGGATGGATGGTTATATGTGGCTTTGATCTTACCAGCACGTCCTGCCCACTTTCTATTTCATGTACATCACCAATAGATATGAATAAAAAAACGCTTGTTATGATATCTTGAGAATGTGCTTCACACATTTGTTCACAAGTACCGTTTCAAGAATATTGATCTACACTACAATCATATTTATTATTAATTGATGCACATGACTCTCCATGTTGGCCCCTACATCAAGAATGATCACAAAATATTTAGGATCTTGATACAACGTCATTGACAGTCTTCAAATATTTTCCTTCATCCTGTTACCGATCATAAAACCAAAGTAAATTCTTTCTCATTACATTTTTGATGAATCATCATTGAGTTATACTGATCCTCATCTATTTTCTTCCATCCTGACTCTATTTTATATGTTCATTAAATAAAGTGACGAATAATTCCATTGTAGATTCTGGAGTTCGAAAAAATTTCACCCTCGAACACGATTCATTCAGTGAAACTGGCGCAAAAACGTGAGAAAGAACAAAAAGTTATATAAAAGAGTACCTGGAATGGGATAAAGGTGAATGTGAAGGTAGTTGGTAGAGAAGATAGAAATCCGCAATATCAATTACCCAGTAGCACTGTGAAGGCGTTGAACAGAGTAAGAGGAAGGTAAAGACAAAGGTGGATCTACTCTATATCCAGCATCAAGAGGATTAACGAAACCCCTAAAGGCTCACAGAGATTTTCCAACTGTATATAACCTCCTTTCCAGGTATTCGACCATATTTCTGTTATCAATCTTATCAATCCACTCTCTTCTTTCCAGCTCTACTGAAACTGAAGATCAACAAAAGCAAAAAGAAATTATTAAAAAACACAACCATGAAGATTTTTCATTATATAATCAATAGAACAGTTACATAGTTGGTATATCAGAAACAATTGAAATCATTTCTCTTCCATCCTATTTCTTTCGTTTCATCTGTTATTTTTCTCTGATATTTAATAGAACGAGTGTTCCATATTTTCTTGATATATTGACAGGTGGTAACCCACGTTAAATCATCTGTCGAGTTCCATCCTGCAAGTATATTTCCTCCTGTTCCCACACAGTGAGCTCAGTTATATGCTCGAACCGTCTCCAGAGATTTCACCTCTCTATCCGCGTGCCATTATATACTTATCACCCAAAGCTGTCTGTTTCCTGTCACTCTTCTCTATTCACTTTCACACAATTGCGTCCCCCTTTCTTGGCATTTCCCGGGCCATGTCTATTGAGTAAGTAGATAGGTTATGTGTGTGTGTATCTACAAGTTGAAAATTTATCGTATAGTGTGACCCCCATCGTACATAGTTTCCAAGACACAACGACATTCACCTCTGCTCTCCAAATAATCACATTTACAAAAGGTTTCCCATCACCGAAAACACACCCCATTGCTTCAACATTACCCAGCATCTCTGTCATGTCAAAATGTCAAAATACCCCAGTGATAAAAAGTAAATCATATACAAATAATATCAATGAGATACAGAGTAAAAATTTAATAATAAAATACTGGAACAATGTAATACATAGACGAGAAAAATATTGAAGTGGAGTATAAAAGTCTGTGGATTGTCTAAGTGTGAGTCTCCCTCCGTTGCACTATGGCAAGGATAGCTGGAGAGTAATATGGCGGAGAAGACGCTCCCTAGTGAGAGAATCCTCTCCGTCCTACCCCTGGGTTGGTTCACTTCATCCCTCAGGCGCACTATGGTATCTCTTTCCGTTCCTCCTCATTCTCTTCCTCCATCTCTCGCCCTCTGTATTCCCCTTGTGTCTCTATCACCTATATACATATAAATATATATACATATATATCTCCGCACTTCCGTAATGCCCCTCGTTGCATTTTAAATCAAAGCCCGGAGGTAACGCAATCACCAGGCATCACGACGCTTCCACAATTTTCTACTTTAAGCTACTTTATGTATTAGCATTCGTCCCTTTCTCCGCGCATTCACCATCATCGTACACACACCAACGCCATCTGTCTCACAATATTACGTAGTGGTGTTTTAACTCGTGTACAACGCCATCTACCGACGTGCGATTTGTTTTTTTGTTGAGCTTTCGCACGTTCATCATAAGAAAGTCGTCGAACAGGACGGGGGCTCGAGTGTCCTACTTCAATCGTGTGTTTTTCGTTGCTTTCTCTGTCTTTTATGTATCGTTTTTGTATATATGTATTTAATGTCATGGTATATACAGGTTTATATGTATATGTATACACATTAGCCCCCCTGTGCTTTTCACCGCAGCACTTTATTAGGTATATATTCTTCAACTATATCAAAAACTTCAACGACAGCTTGTTGAATTTATCCTCCTGTCTCGGAAGCCTTTTTACTCTCATCAGAAGTCACGTAGATATTATCTATGTATATTTAATGTAACGGAGTTAGTTTATTAAGTCATTTCTGAAGCATTTCGTGCTGATGATGTAAATTGGATTGGAATTTATTAGAAATATTTTTATGTATGCGTTCAAGAATTGAAAACTTACAAAAATTCTATTAAATGTTATCGAGTGGAAGGAGAACTATTCAAAGTTTTTTCAATTTTGGAATTCAAGTTTTCTAAAAAAATGTTGGATGATATTTTTTCAACAGATATACACTTTCTCTTGATAAATCCGTCAGACACATTGTAACAATTCCAACCAAAGAATCTGGTGTTTCCAATCCATAACATTTGCAATAGATGAAAAACCGTAGCATAAAAATGAATAATTCATCCAACAGTTCCATACCAAATCATATCCATCACATTGCAAAAAGATGAAACCCAAAGAAAAGCTCATCAATATACATTGACAATATTCTTTCGCTGCATCATTTCTATCCAATTCAACTTTTGCAGAAAATCAGGTGCAACCAACGTCTCCATCTTTTCCATCATCGTTGCCAAGTTGTCAAGTTGTAAGAGAATGGATCCAATGAAGAAAGTGGAAATAGATAACAGCGATATCATACGTATATATATCAATGCATATATATATGACGTATATGATGCGGTTGGTTGCTGATATACAAGAGAATCGCTCTTCGTATGAGGGGTAAACACGATTTACACCAGGACGACTATCAACTTCCCCTGCAAGCACAATGCTATAACATCAGCCATAGCACAAACTACCCCCTCAAGACATTCACCCTCAAACCTTTGCTATGTCTCACGTGAATACACACACGTATATATAATAAGAGCACATATACATTAGAGCGCACACGCTGGTTGTTCTTGAAGTAGCGGCGGTATAACCGGAATAGGTATGTTTGTCGTTGGCGTTATTTGCCCAATAAAACCACGTGGGTCCATCCCCATTTCCGCCAAAGATGGTGTTCAAGTATGGGGGTTAGTACTCCGCCCACATCATTTAACAACGCATGCGCTAACACGCCTACCGCGCACGCTTTCGGTCCAGTTCGTGATGATATCAGGATGATGCTCACGCTTCTTACTACGACGATGAAACGAAACCCGTTCATTTCATCTTCGCTCTCGGTATGAGAAATAACGTATGACACACATGACAACAATTATTTATATCGCGACGATTATTTCAAGTGGTGTATGAAAGCTCTGTTCAGATATTTAACCAAGTGATTGAGTTGGAGAATTGATTTGCTGAATCAGTGTAATGACGTTCGGACAAATATTCGTTTTTGTTTAATTTTGTGATTATTATTTATTGAACGAGATTGTTATTGTTGTATCATAATTGGTTTTGTTCATGATACATTTTTATTGGATGTTGTATTCAAAGTGTCATTCAATGGGAACTTATTGTTTTAAGTGTCTTGATAATTCATTTGATTGAACAGACACGGGATTTATAAGTGACACGAGCGTCGTTAACGACGCTAAAACTGATCACGAGTCAAGTCACGATAAATTTTGGAGATCGTGGGAGGTCCGCGAGGTCGCGGAGGAGTTCGGAAAAGTGTTGTTCAGCCACGAGTCCAGGATTCTCACCCCCGGCGGTGGTGCTGTCTCGCCCGGAGGCGCTGGGCCTCCTGCGAGCCCACCAACCGGACATTATCATTCAACATCACACAGTCCACCACTTATCAAGGTAACCATAAGAACCAAGAGATAACATCAGTACAGAATAACAATTCAATTTAATGATAAATGTAGAATTTTCTTCTGTAAGAATAATAATATAAAACACATAAAAAATAATCCTCTCAACATAAAAAGCTTTTAACTTTCCTCGCGTATATTTTAAAAATGGTAATGTGGAATTAAAAAAGATAAAAATGTATGAAATAAAGGGAGGGAATGTGATTTTGTTTAGCATCACAGATTCACCTTGTCGCGACGCGGGAAAATCATTCCGATGTTGAAATACCTCGTGACAGAATCGCAACTTGATATTTTTGTTTTCTCGTATATGACACCATTTTTCTTCTTTTTTTTTTACTACCTTCAGTCGTTGGCTGTAGACGTTTATAGTAGTGTCATATAACTGAAGTTTTATACTGAAACCTGACGAGAAGGTGAAAGATGAAATAAGGTAGCGATGAAGGGAAAATGATAAACGGAAGAGCGATAGCATGTTGGAACGATGATGCGTGCAAGGGTGGCTGTCAAAAATCATTTTAGTCAGACTTGCAGTCGCATATCCGAGAGCCTGTCGTGAATCCCTCCAGGGACTCAAAGCCAGCTGTCTACCAGGCTAAGCTTTTTCTTGAAAAAGCTTCACATCAAAACTTTTACTTCTAGGCCTATGGAAATTACACATTTTCTTATTATTCGTCTGCTTATTTTCTCGAAATTTTCCCTTGGTTTTTATTGGTAATTTCATTCTCTTCAAAATTAGATTGGGAATAAAAATATTAATATGCATGGGAATTATATATTGAACTCATGATGTACACGAGCGACGAAATTATATTGTAGTTAGATATATATGGCGGCGTGCGCGTTGTCTGACGTCCAATCCTGCCAACTTAACCTCATTAATAAATTAATTAGATATGATTGTGTTGGTAGCAGCCTCGACCGGCAGCTGCGGGTCTTCATCTTGCCTTCACTCCTTTCTCCATCTCCATCTTCTTTATCTGCTTGTTCTTTTCTTTTTTGTGTATGTGTTGTTATTGGACTTCTTCTTCTTTGTTTGTTGCATTCGTTCCATCATTTTCCTCACGTCTTCATGTTCTCTTCGTGTATTTATTTGTCACATTATGACGATGGTAAATGTATGAACGAACCCGCAGATGATGTTCATACAATTATATACATGAACAAACCGGGTTTTGACCTACTGACGTCAGTCACACATTGTGTTGTGTGCGTTTGATGATGATGCAGTCATATATACTTGTGGTTTATGAAGTGAGGCATTTTTTAAAATTAATTTCTTGATATATACAATCTGCGCCAGTTGACGATTGGATTCAATAATAATTGTGAATTTTATTATGAAAGACAATTTTAAATCTTGAATTGGTGGGAATGAACCAAAATAATTCACCATTGGGAATTTGTGAAGATTATTTTGATTTGTGGATTTTTCTATTGTTATATCATGAAAATGTACGGTGGAATTAAAATTCTGTTGCCAGTATAATTCATCACAATGAAAATGAAATCAAAAAGAATTCTGTAGATATTTTCATGGTACCAGCACCTCAATAAATAGTCCACTATGAAACATTAAAATCGAAAAAACTCAATTTGTTCTACACAATTGCTGGAATAAAAAAATCTCTCGCATGAAATCATTTTCTTACACTTCTCGATAACTTCTCCGTCCCAATTAAATTCGACTCAAATCATCACAGCTCCATTTTACGCTTTCTAATTTTCAACTCTTGATTCATCAATCACAATTAATTGTGCTGGACCAAATAATCAAGAATCTGTACACAAGAAACACCTGAAACAATCGACATCCTAATTAACCCAAAATCCATCGTAATATGTAGGACGCTCATAACTAAAAGCACCCTGTAGTGCGTATTTATAATACCCCTGCATACATCCACACATTTATCGTAACACGTATCCACATCCACACTCAACACATTAAACTCCATGGATAATGATAAAAAAGCACATGCAAGCATTATCATTGGCAAAGAGTAGGTATGGCATTAAAGCTGTAGGGGGCCAGGATTAGGATGTCGGCCATTACCGCGCGTCACTGACCGTTTATTCTGCGTCGCGCGACGCGCTATGAACTTCCTCTAGACACTTTACATCATATATACATACCCACATACACAAATTTAAAGTACACACACTACACACAACATATCTTGCGTAAAAATGAGACATGTAGAAGCCAACACTTGTCACATTTATAAAACTAACGTTTAATCTACATAAAAAACAATGTCACATGCCATAAAAATATGAAACATCCTAAAAATTTTTAGACAATTCAATTCAAATAATTTTAATTGCTACCTATTTTAATGTATGTGTTTAATCGAATGTTAAATATTTATTTAACTATACAATAATGCTTGTTAAGAAATTAATTCTTGCCCTCTCGTTTCAAACTATATCTAATATAAGTTGCAGTAAGTGAATTGAAGCATGCTTCAACGTCTGGGTGGTGCGTGCGTTAGGCTGCTACTTTACTGTGTGTAAAATATATATATCTATATATATGTATGTGAGGGGGGGGGTGTATTCATACCATCATGTTACATATGATTGTTGAATGAAATTAATCAGTGGTAGCGACTTGTTTCCATCAATTTGTTTGACGCACACCCGTCAATAATAGCTATTGTTCATTGAATGAATATATACTTGTTGTATATATATTTGTCTATGATGTAAGTGTATGTAGAGAAGTGAGAAAGAGTGCGAGGGAGAGTTTGATAAAATTCTAAGCACCATTATTTATTCCTCTCAATTATTGACGCCATTTATGACTGTTGTTTTATTATGGACAATTGAAATTGGAACGGCGCCATATTCATAAGTATCTTTTATTTTATGTATTAATGAATGACATTTTCATTCAGTTATTTAGTTGGAATTGGTTTGGTTTATTTGAGGGGAGAGAGAGAGAGTGGGGGTCTGTTAATGTGTGTTTTGATGTAATGGGGAAAAATGGGACGTTTGGATTGCAAATTTTTACTAAATAATTTGTTCAAGAGAAAGATTAATGATTTAGTTGGTTTTTTAAATTTCGATATTTATTATGACAGAGGAGAATATTGAAAATTTGTAAATTTTGATGATAAAATTGAGGATGAAAATTGTAGGGTTTGATTGAAGCATTAAAAATGAAAATGTGAAGGGTGATTTAGTTTATTTCTCACATGTTCAATTTCTGTGTATATTTTTTTCATTTTTTTTTCCCCCATTCTCGTTTTCGTTGAGAACGTCAATTGCTGCAATGTGTCATGGCCCTCAATCCTGAAACAAGGTGGAAACTTCGTTCGGGTAGCGCTTTAATCGTTGCGCTTCGCGCCATGAATAATTGGCCGCGTCACAAATGAATTTGACGATCAGCGCGTGGATCCAACAAGCTTGTACTGATCGGCTTGGTGCATGTGTACGTATGTATGCATGCATGCAGCAGAATGAAGCGCGTGTGGGAGCACGCGGATCTCGTGTCATTTATTCAAACCCTCATATAGTCGAGGCGGCAGCGAGTAGCGGTGCACACGACGGCCAATCCGTGGATTTACAAACCACATTAAGCTCTTTTGCTCTTCCTCTTTCACCCTATCTCTATTCGTCCCCACTATTCATTTATATCGGTGCACATATATGTATACGCATGTACAGCAAATTGGGCGAAGAGTATCGGAGCTATCTCGGATTGTGATGACAGCCAATATCCGGACTAACAATGCAGCATTAAATCCTGCATCAGCTTATACCGAAAACAATTTACTGGAAATTCAACAACACAAATTCATCGACAGAATTAATTCATATTTTATTATATTATTTTGCATTATAATCTAGAGCATTATGCAAAATAATTACATAATATGATACGGTAATTTCAAAGTTGTATTGCTGGTTAATTGTTTTGGGGTTATTCCGAATGTATCAAAATTTTAAGAGGCTTTGACTGTTGATAACAACCACTTCAATCCTTAGTTTTTGTCAGTTCGGAAGAGAATCGTGTCAAGAAAGCTGTGGGGAATAGGAAGAAATCAAAATTAATCTTAAATTTGTATATGAAACCCTTAAAAAACAGTTGCATAAGATGCACCGAACATCCCATAAAAATCGGCTGTCTGAGAATAGACGATGTGACACTCGGGGTCTTAGAATTGATTGGTGGGCGTCGCTGTAGATGGTGAACTGAATTGGAACATAGATTCACATCGACAACTTATATTTACGTACCATGGTACATATAACAGAGCTGTATAAATTCTACGTGAACTCATACACATCCATATACACATACACATGAGTTTCCACCCTCTTAAGAATTATTCCTTCACCAACACTTTGTTTTCTTTTTCCTTTCTTATATACCATTTTCCACCTCTCCTGTTTTACGCCTTTCGACCTCTTCGAAGATTTATTTCACGTTGCTTCCTCGCTAAATCGCTTTCCGGACGAAATTTACGACCGGACAATAATACAGTCCACCGCACACAACACTATTCATCCCCATATATTCGTTTACACATAAAACACGTACGTATATAAATATATATACTAAACGAATACTAAACTATAATGCACACTTGAGAAGAGATTGCTATATCATGGTATAAATGTTGTGGGTGTTTACTCACACTATCTGAAATAATTTTCAACGTGAACGCCTTCACATACCAGACAACGAGCATTGACCATACGCCTGTGCACTCAGATAAATTCTAACAAATTATTTACTCCAACTTATCACGTGACATTCTGTCGCATTTATTCTCTATTTCTTCAGCAGTTGCTTTTGTTATTTATGGTAGAACGATTCGAACACAATTAATCAACTACTTCGAGTTGTTTGATCAATTGATTGTCTAAAAATCTATCAATTTATCATTTTTAAGACTATTTAAGACTTGATAATCATTCCAAATCAACTCATCAAATATTTCATTTGCAGTTGGTCACTAAAAAATGCTGAATTAAACATTTTTAGAACAATTATCAACATCTTCTAGTCTCGTCTGTAGAAACTCATTTAGTAACAGCTTAAAACGACTTAAAAATTGAGACATAGCAATCTGACATTCCAATAATCATCAGGAGATTTAATAATCAAATTAATTTCCATTCAATATGTACCATATATATCACGTCAAAGTTACTGAAGGAAGAGAGAAACGCATAAATACATAGATAGAGAGATTGGCTAAATTGTAACCTCAACCACAAAGACGTCGAGATATAGGATGGATATATATAGAGAATAAATAGACGGATAGTTGTATAGATAGATGGAAGCTTGGAGAACGTGTCTGAGAGTTGACTAGATATATAATATACATATATAGTTGAGCGTGCGCAGGATCGTTGTCTAGGGGCGCGACATATTGGACCAAATTGGTGCATATCAAACAGGAGGCAATTGGAATATAGCGGGATCCCAGTCCCGGGAGCGATTCTATTGGAAATGGTTGCCTCAGGGCAAGACCACAAGATTCGAGACTCTCAGAGTCAGATAGATATATCTATTGATCACATATACATATCGTCATTCCCACTCTATATTATCTATATATTTACATGTACACCCCCTTCACATTCCTTCAGGCTGTAGATTCTATCCCGATTCTATTTAAAATCTATGCGCGTGTTAGTTCTCCCTTTCTCTAGCTACTTTCGATCAGATCATCAAACATTGAATTAATGTTGGTTATGAAAGAAGAGAACGTTAAACAAAGTTGAAAGTGTGTTGAGACATCAGAATTTCATTTATTAACTCGTAATCATTTTTCAAGAATAATTGAAATGAGATCAGGATTTTCTCTATTTATTTTAACGATACCGAGTTCTAGTTTTTGAAATTACTTCTGATATTATTTCTCATCGATGTCATTATTCTGCATTTCATCAAAAAATTAACTTAGTTATCGGGTTTTGTTCGTTTTTTCAGTCTCTATTTACTAAAATTTACTTCGACATGGAAATAGAAAGAACAAAATTTAATAAAACAATCAAATTCCTCAGATTTTCAGGTCTGTCTGTGACTTTTAGGTGGGAAACGAGGACATCTTAAATACAGTCGAGTTCACATTAAATAATAGAAGTTCCTTGTTATAAATGTAACCATCTCGTTCTCAAATCACACATCAATATATAATCGAACAATCAATACAATTCTGTCACATAATTTTCATATATTTATTCCGATTCTGATCTGTAGTGTTCATCATTTGTTCTCTCTACCTCTTCGTACGTTACTGGTGCAGCATCAATTGAGCTCGTTGAATCTGTGCCCCGAGCCACGCGGTCACACATACTTCTGCACGTTTATATTGATGCACATATGTCAATGCATTACACGTTCTATTGGAGCTCTCACATATATTTACATATGTACATGAAAATATTTGTTATATATGTGTTCAAACACAGGCACATGTATGCATAGGTTTGTTTGATTCAGTGATCGATTGAACACCACTGAACGAAGCGTGTGCACTGCCACCAAACAAACTCATCCGTGTAATTGGCAAATTGACAGATTAATTTAATCAATTGCCCATGAGAGAAAATTACTACGACGCAAAATGAACGCAGAATAATAATCAAAAACAATGTATCAATTGATGCCATTTCATTTTCAATTGTGAATATACTTTAGAAGAAGAAAATAAATATTCTTCAATGAACGATAATTATACATTCTTCAATGTGATATTGATCAATCAAGAATAAAAGTTTCAAGTCCAGTAACATTTTTAAAATATTTATAAAATTTATTTTTCAATCGAATGAATTAATTTTGTGATATTCTATTTATTCTCTCGTTGCAATTATTTTTCTACTGTGTATTTTTATTGATGATAAATTACTCGCTATCTATTGAACAAGAATAATTTCAGGATTAAGAATACGTTTTTTGTCTTGTTTATTTTTTGGAACGGAAACAATAAGTTTTTCACAATGAATATTTTAAATAGCTATTTCAATATCAAATTGCGTTGGATCAAATGAAATTATCGTGATAAAGTGTACTTTGATGATGAATATAAATTGTATTGGTGGTTGAATACACATGCGGATGTATTTGTGAAAATAGTGAAGAGGAAGAATGGAAAGAGAAAGAGGGAATGTAGAAAAAAAAAGAAGAATGGAGAAAAGTCACACGGGGGGACACTAGTGGAAGAGAGGCAGGGTCGAATGTTGAACGTAATGCGGTGGAATCGAGTGGATGTTTGGGTGAAAAGGCATCAGAGTGGTGTATATATGTATTGAAATAGAGAGAGAAAGTCGAGTGGTTGTGTCTATGTATATATAGAGACACTCAAATCCTCCATTGCCGCTTTATCTTCAACAGTCCCCCAAGGGGCGATGGGGTCCGGAATCCGGAAGTGAATTCGAATTTCGATGGCTCTTGAATCATCTCTAGTTTGTATATGTACTTGTGTAATGAACTGATATTGCAAATTTAGTGGTGAGATCACGTGTCGATTTATGAGTGAATTTACAACGATGTTTGTACGATTTGATTTGAAATTGTTCACGATTTTTTGTCAAAAATTTATTCAACCAATCGTGAGAAATTGTGTGATGGATCCATTTGATTTGGTCATATGTTTATGGGGGAGTTCAATAATGGGAACAAATGAATTTAGTTTGGCATTTTCAGGTTCCATCGTGTGAATTTTTCACGTAACAGTTGATGGAAAAAAATATTTCATGGACTTCACGACTTTTATTTCTCTAACGAAGAATTTTTCCAATAATTCTTGAGGGATGTAATGTAAATGTTTATTATGAGTTCACGGTGGTGAGAAACAGTCGCTATTATTTGATATCATGCAGATATTTTATGATAAAGTACAGAACTTTGATTCTGATTTTCACTCGTTCGTTTTTATTTCATTGCAAAATTGAATAGCGAGGTATGAGTGCAAATGGTCCATTTAACATCAGTAACATGCAATTGAATAGCATGAGGTTTTTATTATATCACTGGGGCGTTTGCCATCTACATACACAGCCCATTATATAATCCACCCCAAAATTTTCGACTATTGCAAAGCTGAAAGGGGGCTGGTCATTGCTTCCGGTTTCCGGGTTTTTTGGTTGGGGTAAATTCGTTATGCACTCGTGCATTGAAAATGGTTATACATGACTTGTTTTATCATCATGACAAAATTATTTATCCACAAAAACATATGCATAAATAAATTTGTATATCACACCCCAGTATTTGATGATGAAATATATTTCATATAGTGACAATAATAATAAAAAAAAAAATGGGAATATTTCGCGTACTTCATCATTTAATTTCATGATGCTATGGATAACGTTGACGACAATGATGGTATCACAGAGTGCAGCCACTGCAGGAAAGTCTGCATTCACATTTAAACATACACGTGTTCATGTATGCAAAGTTAACCTCCATTAAATGCGTTAACTCGACGACGAATGTGCTCGAGATACGCTTAACCAAAATACATTACACTAAACTGTCGCTCTAATGAATCCGCGTGTGCATTCTACATCCAAGCATACACATACAGAAACATTAATTCCAAAAATTGAATAACCCAAAGAACAAAACTGCAAAAAAAATTCATCATTTTTAAATGTCGAAACAAATTCTTCTCCTTCTTTCACATTAATTGAAGGAAATTAAATAAGACGCATTTTACTTCACTTATGATATTATAAAGGACATTCAGAGAATTGGATTCTTTAAATAGATAAATTTATTTCATATCCCGCATATATGGACAGAGAAGATATGTGAAAAAGAGAAGGCGGTTGTGGAATGTTATAAGCGGGTTCATACTATGAGAAACATTAAGAAATTATCTTTTTATAGGCATATAAATGTTACAAAGTGAACATGCAGACGCTTATTAAATTGTGTCATCCACGAATGAGGGTCTTAATGCTTACACTGCATTCAATTTTGTGTCGCTTAATTAAAATCAACCAACTTTTTGCTCCAACGATAATTTCACTGGTGGGCCTGACATATACATCCATAAATTATTTATACACACACACACACACTAATATTCTTGTTAATTAACATGGCGACAATGCTGAATAACTAGAATATAAAAGTGGCACACAAAAAATATTGAATATAGATTGGCTTTAATGAAATCTTGAGTCAATCTTTCCAACTGACCAAAATTGATTTATATTGTGTAGAAAGAAATTAATTTATCATTAATTTCATTTATTGACCTGACATTTATTCTCTTCATCATGAGTTTATATCATTTCTCTGGTTCATTTTATTTTATTATTGGTTGCTTTTCAATTTTTTTTTGCTGCTCACGTTCCCAATGACAATCAATTTCAATTTATCAATCAATCAATATATATTCACTTCAATTTAATCGTTAATATATTGCGCCAATAAAATTTGCCCTCGGTACCAATCAAAATGTATAAACATATGTATAAATAATAATAGAGTAAATAAATTAAATTTTTTTTTATTCTGTCATTTATCGTTTTTTTTTCATTAATCATGAGAATTCATCGCGATTTAGGACGCGCGTGATGATACCAATATAGGGAATAAACAATGCCAATTACACAATTTTCTCGTTTAATTACGATCCGTGTCACATTCACGCGCAATAATACATAATATATACATGTACAGATAGATGGGCAGATATTTATTGTGTGATGAGTGGTATTGTCGTCGCGTGCCGAATTATTTCATGCTGATGTAACAATCGCAACTCCCTACGGTTCTTTGGCATGCACCGCAGATGCCACGCGTATTTGTACGTCAATTATACAATTAACTGTATGTACGCGTTAATAATTGGACGAGAGTATATTAAACGCGAATTATGATGTGTAGGGGGAAAATCGCGGAATAAAATCATTCGTGTTTTGTGAATTCAAAATGACTTTGAACATGTCGAAACAAATATTTTTGCATTGTAAATAAATTCTGAAAAATTTGCAATTGACATCAAAAGTTTATTAAATAAATTCTTCAAATAAATTCCTCAGGATTTTTTTGAAGCAAAATTTTCTGCAAATTTAATAACAATAAACATAATCAAGTAGTCGTACTTTATATTAAATCATCCAAACTTCAGTTAATGATATTGAAACCATAAACAGTGTCGAGAAGTGAACACATTCGAAAGCACACAATCTCTTAGCAATGAACCTTTTTTCAACCCCCTCTATAATTTACCCTCCCTTTTTAAATGTACCCTTTACCCCTATATACACATCAAACTCAATCGGATGATCGCACAATGAAACACCAGACATTAAAGTATCGCCCCATTGGCACACATGAAATACACCGCAAATATCCACGCTTCGTAGACCACATGCTGTTCAATATATAGATAGAGATGGGTGTAAGGGCCCTTTACTATAAAAAAATAAAGTGTAGCTGTGTGTGCCCCTCTACAAAGTTAGCTACCCAATGCACGGATTAGCCTCGCTACATTTCATCCCTTCTGTCGACGCGTATGTTCAACGATAAAAAAAATACTCAAACTTCATTTTTTTTTCTCATACAGTGGCGCCACTTTCGCACCAAAGCGTATTTACTCTGCGGAAGGGTGCTATATAGTCTCTCTTACCCCAAATACCACATTATAATGTGTATATGAGTCTGTGTATTGGATGATGTTAGTTTTACATTGTGGTTTGTAATCTTTTGTAAAAGGGGTCGTGGAGAAGATTTGAGTCAAGGGAATTGGGGATTTAAAAATTTTTTTCAGAATTTAATATTACCGTATAATTGAAAAAGAAAAATGGTAGAAAGAAATGATGGAAAATTATTATAAAATATAAATTTATTTCACTTCACTATTTCTTTTGTTTTCATGTATAATTTATATGAACGTAATAATCGACTGTGCAATCCAGCAAAGATGTCGTGAATAATTCAAACTTATGTATATAAAATAAAGCCAATGCTCTCCCTAAAAGTCTGAAATATAAATTGGTTAGACTACCGAAAATAGTTTCAAATAAAACGGTAGAAATGCAGTGAAGAGATGGTTTCACAGTGCACATACAGATATACAAAGCTACCAAAATTCGATGAAATTTCGTTAAGTTTCTCCAGCAATTACTTTTGATATCCGACACGCGGATAATTGCGTCTGTGAAACCAAACGAAGTGAGAGAAGCAACTGAATACAGCAACAGATCTGTATCTGGTCATGATTATGTATATACATCAGGAAGACGAAGGGACAAGGGTGGAAGGCAGTTGTGGGGGCGGGATAATAATCCGCTAATATCAATTTCAAATTTCAATTAGTATCATCTCGACGGCTGGTGGCTCAGGCTCCCGGGTATACTCCCCGGACGCCTCGTCGAAGCACGCCATGATCTAAAATTCAATTTGTCCCTCTCGGTATACCCATCCGGGGACGCGCGAGCTTGCAGAGCAAGAGCGAGAGCGCGCCCACCGTGTTGCCTCACTAGTGGGAGAAGTGAATCAACAGAGATGGCGCTCATGGTTATCTCAAAAGTCGAACGAGCTTGCAAGTACTATGGGCAAATGCTCCACAAGCATAAACTCTCGTGCTATAAACACGCACTCAGAGGTTACGTACATGAAGATAGACACATCAAATCCAACATGGATACGCGGTTGATATGTGCGCAAATTTATTCATCATATAATGTATACAAGTAAAAGTGAAATGAAGTCTCATTACTAATTGAAAATATAGTACGTGTATACACCCTTGCTGATGCTCTCTCTTCTCCCTTCCCACTTTGGTCTGCTTGATTCAATTTTCGCTACCTTCATTATTTATTCACACGAATTTACAATCCCTCTGTCAGATAATGAAGGGATAGGGGTTTTTTTTGTGTGTGCTCTTCTGTATTTTGAGGAATAATTTTATTCGATGTGTTACTGTGACTACTTTGGATAATTAATATCACGTTAGGATATAAATGAAGGAATGATTTTCTTTTCTCATTGTTGTGTGTGGTGGTTTTTGTTCGGATTTTAGATTGGATCAGTTCACGCCCATCAATCGCAAAATCATCATCAACACTCAACGCCACAAAGTCAATCATCGCCACAATCTCAGGCACCGGTGGCGGGTACAGGCGCATCAGCTGGGGGCCCAGGTGCTACCCCAGCGGTGGCTGCGAGGGCCGGCGGCATGTTTTGTTATCATTGTCCACCAGGTCTGCCGGCCCCGCGTCTTCCACCATCGCTTGAGTATTCATTTGCACCAACTCATCCATGTAAGTATTGGAATGTCATTATCGTAAATTTTTATCTAGATTTTATTATCACAAGAGGACAAATTAATATCCATGACGAATGAAGATGTGAACAGACTTTCGTGGTTCCAATTCTTTTCCTTAGATAAAACACAAGAAGTATGAACTGATCCAGACATTCTAATGATATTTTCGATCACAATGTCAAATCATTCACTATGAGTACGACATTGTGAATTTAGAACCCTGAGACCAGTCATACACAACCCCATTTTCAATATTTCATAACGACATTTTTAAAAATACGCGAAATTGTACAAGGAACCATGTACAATGCATGGCCCCTTTTTTGTCCCGCAGGCAAAGACTCACAGACCCACACATGCATATGTGTTTCGTGAATTATTGATCGTAAAGGCAGGAAATGGTACTTATGATAAATTATATCCGATTATAGTGTAGTATATATCTATTGCAAAATATAATGATTTAAATTGGGTACGGGGCAACCGTTTCTGATGTTGAATAAAAGAAGACAGCATCAGTCACACATACGCAAAAGAGAATGAGAGTTATTAGTTATGCATGTAGAGGTGGCTAGATTGATTGTCGCCGGCACTTGCTCCGGCGGAACACATCGATGAAGTTACATTACCGGGGTCCAGACTGAGTTACGCAAAGTGGCATGCTGCTGTGTTCGCCTTCATCTACTCTTTCCACCTTTCCCCCTCTTCAACCAACCATCGAATCAAACTTCCACTCGTCGTCTATATATCACTGAAAACTGAACTCAGTATGTACCAATCACTAAACTCACTTTTCCAAACCACTTGAATTCAACTTCCGACTTGGCTTCCAGACCTATATACTCAAACTTCCTTTCCTACCTTCATTCAATGTTCCTTGATACTAACCATCCTTCACAAAATCATGCAAACTCAACTAGAAACTAAGTTCTTTGTGCCTCTATCCTTGAAAGACATTCTCAGAACATGTACAAGCACATGTATGTGATCCTTGATTTGATCTAATTTATCGTTGTCAAAGTAACTGATGCGACTAGACCAAACTAGTTGTCCATGGTGCTGATGGCATTATCTAAGGTTGTACTGAACGGTAATACATGAGATGGGGGTTTGAAGTAGAATGGCAATGGCCCACTGGGACAAATGCACCCTATAAGCACCCTTTCTAACCATCATCATCTTCCTGGCCGAGTGATTCCCCCGCGCCAAGTCACACACGTTCTATCTCATTCCCTTATATACACTCGACCAACACAACCCACCTTGGGATAAACAGATTAGGTAACTACGTGATAAGTCGGTAAGTGGGTTCATTCCCGTCCACGGTCCATGACTGTTGGCTAGTGATGGTATGGCTACTACATTGGACCCTAGAATATATAGAGACACACACCAGTCAAGTAGTATTCCTATTCTACTTCCCCTAGGGCGTCCACCGACATTCGCTCTCTAACATATAACTACATCGTTAGTGTCATTAGTGACGGTCGGGGTGTCATTAGATTTGGCTTCTGCTACGTGTAGTTTTTTCACCGGCAACTTGGACCCCTCTCGCGACTCTCATTGCGCCCTTGTACTTGTATCTTTTAATATCATCACCTTCAATAGATGTATAAAAATATACGTCAGGGTACGAAGATAAAATGAACGCTGTCACTTCATCAACCGAATAAAGAAAAAAAATTACGTTTGGCTTTGTTGATATTAATTGGAGGGATTTCTAGATGTTGGAAGTTGAAGGGTTGTTTATATTCACTTCTTTTTTCTTCTCGTCGTTTCAGGATTGTGCAGAGTATTATGGTCCTTCATCCATGGTGACAAATAATGTTAAAGGGCCTATAAGGGTTTTAGGTCACTTTACAATGCAGTGTACAGAATCATCGAGCACGTATTCCTATTTTTTGTTTCTCAACTTCACCCTCTGCAATTCATATCCCCCTCATTTTTTTTTTCATTCTTCTCGAATAGGAAATGAAAAGTGGTTAGATGTTGAATGGGTTATATCGACCACCCAACAGCAAACACATGTAAAAATATAAATGTGTGCAGTAGAATTCACGAGGGTGGTCTAAATATATTTTTTTATTCAATCTCTGTGTAGGTGAAGATCAACTAACAAAATTTCATTTTGCTATATCTGGGTTTTTCGGAATCGAATGAGAAATATCGAGCCGCTCTTATATATCTACCGTCTTGTAATAAATTAGATCAGGTTCTTCGTCCTGTGAGGCAACTATATATATCTATATGTCTATATATTTCTTACCACTGTATTACTGCGCGCTACCACGAATGAGTTGTATGAGTTGTCTAGATCCCGAGCTTTACTTTCCCAAACTCTAATCTAAGATCTTGAGTGGATTTGCAGTTTGTGCGCGCGGAGGGTGCTGGTAAATTTATTTACGACTCTCTCGCATTCCACACCCGTTACTAAATGAATATCTGTGTGTATGTCTTGAGAAGTGAGGGAAATGTCTGTTGATCGATATTTTATTATAGCACAATTTGACTTTATTCGTGATAAAATGAAGTATTTAATTTTTATAAGATGACGTAGCTCGAATTGATTAAAAAAAACCCTGAGCAGATTTTTACTTTGAACATGGTATAATCTTTTGGTTTAGTATTGCGGTAGCTAATTGCAGTGATTCCACTGAATTGTTGATGAACGTCTACAGGATTCATTAAGACTAATACCTACAATGTATATGTGTGTTTCCTTCTACCTATAGTTTAATTCACCCTTGGTGTAGTAGGTTAGTCGGGTCACTTTGTATAGCTCCTGTGAACTTCCCGAAGCGGCTTTACGAGTTTACGCGTGTGATGTCTAAAGTAGATTGAGAAACATTGCACGATCTAGACCAATTAGCTTCCCATTACTCAATCAGAAATTTAACGAATTAAATATCTAATTTAGTATACATCGTAGTAATTTCATTGAAATCAAAATGAAAACTTTTATTCAATTTACAAGGCGTATCTGAACAGAGAGATTTTAACAACACGATGATAGTGATATTGATAAAAATATTCCGGGTGTTCCATGAAAAAAAAATAAGGATCAACATTTATTTCTATGATTTCTAAGTGGATTCACATCAATCCCATGACCTGAGAGTACGAAAAACTTTCAGCAGTGACAAAAACTTTAGAAAACAAAAAAGTTTTCTTTCTTATCTCCTTTTGTATTTTACATACTTGCAGACACAAGTTATTCAGCCTATCATCCAGCGCTTCATGGTGTTGGTGAAGATTCATTTGTACGTAGAAAACAACGGAGAAATCGTACGACATTTACTCTTCAACAATTGGAAGAATTGGAATCAGCTTTTGCTCAAACCCATTACCCAGACGTTTTCACACGTGAAGACTTGGCGATGAAGATTAATTTAACAGAGGCGAGAGTCCAGGTGAGAACTTGTTATTAAAATATTTTAGTAAATGTAGTATATGCAGGTGTATATTTCTATTATGATAAGAGAGATTTAATCGCGTATAGACAAGAACGTGTTGTGTAAATGTAGCAATATACGTTAATGTTAGCCGGACTTGCATATTCTCTTGGGACGAGCTGACACCCTCGACCTGACGTAATCTTCCGACGTGGGTGAGCCGGTAATCCTCTAGATTACCAACCATACCTAGACCATCATTGAAGATATATTTTTCATCGTGATAAATCCTAATATAGAACTGTCAAAACTTATTACCCATCAATTATCATTTACCAAGCTCGATATCCAAAAAAAGGACAAATTTTTTTTATTCCGAGAAATTAGAACTGGGACATTGAGAAGTCATAGACTCGTTATACGTCAAAGTATATCGAAATTTTTGCAGTGGTATAAATTGTGTCGTGTCTTTTTTTTGAGCGTGAGAAAGATTTATGCGAAAAAGCTAAGTGGAGCAAAAGCATAACGTCGAAACAACAAATGCTAACGCATAATGGCGGCGCCATCAGAATGGGTAATAGAGATAGACAGACATAAAAAGCGAGAGAGATTGGACGCGAGTGGGAAATGCCACGTTGAGCAGACGCAATTACCGCGCAGACTCATTGTTTCATTACTGAGGATACAAAGGGAATCTGGAATAATGGACAAATAGGCGCGTTTATGTATATAGTGTGCCTTTCGTACACTACTCCATTCGTAAAACTCTCTGTTTCTCTCTTTTCCCATACCATTTTGTACTCACATAACTCATTCATATCAATGCTTGTGTACATGTATATCTAAGCAGTATGTGTCTAATATGTATACACCAATTAAGGGACTCCTGGGAGGTTTCTGACGAGGCACGTACGCGCGTCATGTGTGACAGGATGGCGCCCCATCCAATATAAATTTGTGTTTGCTAATTCAACAAAATTTAATATTCCCAATTCGAAATAAATTTATATCAAACAATCTATCAAAGTATTCACCGAGATATTTATATAAATCTCGATTGAAACGTGGTCCAAATTGATATCAACAATGTCGTTCATGTCTCGAGACATTGATTAACTATTAACGTCGATATGCAATTTTACTTTAATCTAAAGTTGGTGCATTGAATTGGATTTGCATATTCCTGGTTAATATCAAATATATCTGCAATGTGTTCAGTGGCCATGTCTTCATCTGGCATTTACTGAAGTATACAGAATCAAATGTAATAGGTTATTGATATATTGAGGATTAAAGTTGTATTGAAAAAAATTGTAAAAGGGGATTGGAAGAGTCGTCGTTGGAAATATTCTCAAGGGAAACGCGGCTTTGTTCCTGGCTATTACTCGCCCCCGCAACCCTTAGGATATTATTATATTTCTCCTGTCTACTGGCCCAACTCCATTTTATCTTTGTTCCTCTTGACACTCTTCACGCTCCGCCCGTCTATTCACTTCCATTGCCCTCACTGCAATATGTAGGCAAGCGCGGTTTCTCTTTTCATCCGCATATCGACTCTTGTTTCTTCCCTCCCATCTCTATCTCAATGGGTGGAGGGAGCATCGAGCCTTGCGCGTATTTATTTTATTAAACCATTTTCCCGGAGCCCCCACGGTACGATCGAAAAGTTTTCAAAGCCACCTTGACGTCCTGCTCATTGCTCCATGAAATCCTCGAGTACGTTCAACGAACTTGCTGTTATTCTCCCATGTTCGCTACTGCATTTTTATCTGGTTCGCTCATTCCACTTCATCCACATTTCGTGGCATTATCACATTGGAAGAATCAAGGAGTGACGTTGGTTAGAAACAATTCTATTACTTAATTCCATTTCTTTTTCCTATTGAGTGATGTGTAATATATTTTTCGTTTTTTAATTATATTCAGAGGATAAGAGTGGCACTCGTGTTTCTCTGAAAATGTAGTTGACATATTATGTCAAGTTAGAGTCATTAGCACATACTCGGGACTCTTCAAAAATAAATAAAAAAATATAGAAATTCTAGGAAAAAAAAACATTCTTGGCTCGTTGAACATGCACATTCACTCATCGTCATCTCACTCCCGTCTACGGGATACTTCTCTGCATACAATTAACACCCTCAATCCCCTGTACGTACATGGTACATTTCCAATTATCATCATTACCAACTTATCCCTCATACGCGTCATAACCACCAGACAACAATATGAATAGAGTAATATTACATAAAAATCAAAGTCAACTGAAACAATTACATAATTTCAGGTTTGGTTTCAAAACCGACGGGCAAAATGGCGGAAAAGCGAGAGGCTGAAGGAGGAGCAGAGGAAACGCGAGGGTGGTAGTGTGTCTGGTGGTGGCGGCGGTACGACGCCGGAGGGTGGATTGCCGCCATCTTCTTCTAGCGGACCAAGCCCCACAAATCATCATGATACAATGGAGACTGGTGAAGCAGATGATAACGGACCAGAATGTGGTGCTGGTTCGCGTAGTCCTAGCACCACATCAGCATCTGTCAGTCCACGACCACAACAATCACAAAGTCAACCATCAATTGGTGGTGTCGCTACACCACCACCAACGTCTGTCCGATCATCGTTAGCCAGTACGATTGGTGCGAGTCTCATTTCTGCCGCAGAAAGGTAAAAAATATGTCGATAAATCTAGAGATATCGGTAGATTAGGGGTGTCAGAAACGCCCACGCTATTTTCTTGAACTATCCTGGATGGAATAATGACGCTGCATACGATAAAATATCTGCAACCGTAAATTGCATGTTCGTGTCAAAGATAGTGTACACCAATGTGGCAATGGTGGGGACATCCTCACTAAATTCCCGAACTGGTTCTCAGTTGGAGGTCTCTAGACCCCCCGTCGACGAGGTGAACTTTTAGCCACGTTTGTATTTACGCCTTTAGGAAATATCACCGAGTTTATAAACTACCCTCATACTCTTTACCGTCCCCGCGCCGAGTGCTCGACGCTGTTTTCCCACTGCAAGAGCGAGACCGGAAGCTCAGCACGCGCCATTAAACCAAGCAATCTCTTCTCTTTCTGATACTTGGATATGTATTTCGGCTTTTTTTCTGTCACACTTCCGTACTGAGTAAAATGAAATACCCCCTGGTGTCATCGTCCCCGTTGTTTCCGTAGAATTCTGTGCCACTGTTCTCGCACTCGATTAATCGCGATAATCATCGTCCTTAAATGGTAAATGCTTTTGATTAAGTCATTTAGATAAAGCTTTTCACATGAATAAAATTTATTACGACTGTCTGACGTTTTAGTTGATCAATCGGTTTTTTGACTAGTCGTTTTTTAATTTTAGTGATTCTATGCGGACTGTGAATACTATTCAACACATTGAATCTCAATAAATGATTGTATTAATCTAAACTCAATTTAGTTCTCCAATTTAGTGAAAAAAAAGTCCAGCAGAAACCGAATAAGAGAATTTTCTAATCAAAGTTCTTTAGGCCGATTCCAAACTGCTTTCTAAACTTGTTTTCGAACTTCCTCTTACATCACTGAGGTATATATAAATGAACAAATTTTAAACAAAAATTAGAAGCGAATAATCGGTGAGATATATGAAAATTTTAATAAATAAATAGATTTACGTGATACAACTTGAATAGACTAAAAAATGAGAAGAAGACAGTGGCGGAAAAAAATATAAACATGTAGACATTAGAGAATAGCTCGGCTGGGGGACACGTATACATACTCTCCGCACGGTCGTCTCCGCAGTTGTAATTTATTTAAAACCATTCGCCGTAAATATATCCTTATCATTTATTCAACTGGAGCTCCTGAAGCTCCTGGTGCTTCATACCCTGGGAGAGTAAGCTTCGCAACTCCATATACGTAAGACGCGCCCGTACTACCATCATATAAACATATATATATACATATACATACTATAACAACCTCTTCATATCTCTATTCACCCCCTTCATGATCTTTTTCTATCTTGAAAATTTATGTTGGAACATCAACTCAAAATTATATTTACCTTTTTATTCAATTTATTATATAAAACATTCTGAAAATGTTGTATAGGAGAGATAGGTGGAGGAGAATGATGATCACGATGGTTTTCTAACGCCAGAGAATTATGAAAAATTGAAAGAACCTTTTTTCTGTTCGTTTCCTCACATTTCCATAGAAACTAGTTTTAAAGCATAAAAAGCTACTCAAATTAGGAATAAAATCTGTTTCTAGTTCAAGCACCCAAAAAAAAACGTTCTCGTACCAGGATTTTTATTTTTGGAACAAAAACTTTTTGGTCTCAGTATGCTTATGCAGCATATTTCATTACATACTAAAAAAAAAACAAATTTAAGAAGAATCTTCAAAAAAAAATTCGGGACTTTTCGCTTATTTGCAGAGTGCATTTTTCACAGACATTCTAAGATTTTTAGTATAGCATAAGTGCTGTATAAAATTCATTTACATTTCATTCGAGTCTCATTAGCAAGAAAAACATCATATGAAATGAATTGCAAACGTTCAACTCTCTTGACAGATCTGTTTTACTTGAAATTCCACTACGTATTCTCAGATATGATGACTCTAATTCACTTTAATCAACTGAATCCCAAGGTTAAATTCTGTCAGATTTGCCAATAAATATATATGTATATATTCCTGAACTATTCCCACCATTAAGAAATGACTTAAATACGATGAAGTCACGTGCATGAGGTGCATAAAGTAACGACATCAGTGGAAAGCAGAAGCTGAGCAGGCGCATTAAATTGCGCGTAGTTAATTGCCACTAATTATCGCGCTTATTCCCTCCCACACGGATCCTTTTCCACTCCCATTTTCCCTCACTCGATTTCATCTCCTCCCCCCTGCTCGCTTTGCTACGCACCATTCCACTAAGTAGAAACATATATGCCTTCTACGCAATAGTTTCTATTTCTCCATCGATTGCGCATGCATATAAACATAAATTGACATCATCAAAGAGCCTGAGTCGAAATCAATCAAATATTATTTGCCATCAATGTCCAAACTGATCAGCATTTGCACCAAAGAGGCCAATCCACCATAATTTGGCTTGTGCAAATTTGCAAATAGATTAAGGTAGTTCAAAGTGATGGTAATATGGCTCCAATTTCACAAATTATAGAATCATTATTGTATCACAGGCTCTCTGAAATTTGGTAAAATAATTTTACCAACGATGATTTATCAAGTCTGAATAATTATGACGATGCGTTAGTTAAGGAACTACTGATTTTCAAGTTTCTGTTTTTGTTTTGTGTTCTAGCACCACAGTCACTGCTGGATTCAGGCCAGTTGAGCCACCAACATCGCTTTTCTTTTCACCCCATTTAGCAGCCCAATTTTCACCACCTCTATTTGGAAATAAAATAGTCGGTACAACAACAACATCACTTACCTCTGTGACACCTTCGCTGTGGTCAACCAGTGATCATCGACCGAGTAGTCTTCAAGAAATGTTATCATGGTCGCCGGCAGCATGGCCTGGGTCATTATGTGGCTGTTGTAAGCCTGGTGATCTTCATCGTACAACAAGTTTAGCTGAATTACGTCGGAAAGCGCAAGAGCATTCGACTGCTACCGCTTTGCTTGGAGGACTCGCTGGGTTTCCTGGTGGACTTCCGTTGCCACTGCCTCTACCACTGTTACCGCCATTATTGGGTCTCTCGAGAAGACCTGATCATCACCATCACCATCACCTGCCCAGTGTTGTCCATCAGATTCAACCTACCACCAAAGAAGATCCATGAAATTCTTTAGTTTTTAATTTATATCTATAGAACTTTTGGAAAAATCGTGGAAATAGAAAGGATATGAATGAATATCGTATGTATAAAAAAAATAATGATTGGAAACGAAAATCAGGACCAATTACAAAGAAAATTCCTTTTGTTCCGTGCCTGATTCCAAGACTCGAGGAAAGTTTTTAAATAGAATTCTAGTGTATATGTAGACAGATTGTGATTGAAATTAAGTGAAATTTAAGAACAAAATGTTGTGGGAATCTGGAGGGAAAAGAGTGAGGGACTAAAAAGTGGAATAAAATGTCATTTTTAGGACATTTCGTATATAGTAGAAATAAATTAAGTCATGAAAAATGAACATGAGAGGGATGCGGATATGTTTTTAATTACAATAAAAGAAATAGAGCGATATGAAGAATCAAAGAATAATTTTCCAGTGAAAAACGAACAAATACGCGTAGAAGATGAAAAGTTAAGGAAAAATAATATAAAATAAATTATTGAAAGAAAGAAAGGAAATTTTAATATTTATAATATTTGTTTCTTGTTCATTCATCCGCCGAATCCGAATTATTTTGAACTAAAACTTGTTCAATACAGACCAGAAAAATGAAAACAATATATGATTATAAATTTTAAAAAATAAATACTGACAATTTAGAGGATTATTGTAACTGATATATAAATATGTA
>JABMBR010003685.1:0-27219 GCA_018881525.1 Meteorus sp. PSUC_FEM 10030008
CCCCCCCCAATTAGGTAAATTTCAGTCTTTCTGCCGTTTTGTTTCATTGAAAATAGGTTTTCTCGCCTAGCTTCTCAACTATGCTCTGCTCTAACGCTTTTGATCTGACTTCGTGTCCGATGGCTCCAACTTGATGCGCTCCTCCTCTATATTGCCACTGCATATTAGTGTGATTAAAGTATTCCCCTGATGATACTTGGAAAGTCTTGGGACGTCAAAAGCTCGTATACCGCGGGTGACAAACCTTCTAAATTTTTCTATGAGAGATAATCAGGAGTTTTCCGTTTATCCAACCTGTACATAGATTTCAGCGCTTCATCTACAATTCATGCAATTTTCCGTGTAAGTGCCAGTTAGATACAACAGCAGCGTTCATTTGTATTACAGATGTTCTGAAATTAGACGTTACGATAACTCTTGTTTCAAAATGTTAGCCGAGGTTCAAAAGTTTAGTTGGAAGGGCTCAATGTGATGACAAATAGCATACATTCAAAAATTTTTTTCGTTCATTTCCGTGAGATTCGAACTCAATCTTATTGAATTCCCGCAACGAAATTTTGAAAGTAAACTGTTAGTACCAAGTCTCCACGGGCACCCCGAAACAAGTAGTTACGCAGCATACGTTTTAACTCTTCATTGTATCGCCGGAAACGAAGGAACCGGAATGATTCAATTCGATGGAATGTTTTTGGAGGTAACTACGCTGATTTAGTTTTTGTTGCTTTTTGGAGCACTCGAGAGTCAAGAGCACGATTTTTCGTGAAAAAATCAACAAACCCGAAATTGTTTAACATAAAAAAAAAAATATATATTTTTGCCGATTTGACTTTTCAAAGCATGAATCGATAATTCGAAAACTTTGTCAAGAGTGCTCATACTGAAATCTTCCGAGAGATGCTGCCTAAGCTTCCGGTTGAAACACCTATCAGCTTCTGAAACTCTGTTTTCTTGGAATGAAACAAGTGACATCGAATCTATCCCTAACTCTTCTCGAGAAAAAGGTCATCATTTCTCTGTAGATAGATTTTTGTTGCTATTCCAAACTCGGATGCAGAGCAATATGGCGTCCTAATATGAAGAAGTTCAATTTCTCAACAAAACGGAGTTGAGAAGTTCTGCAGCATAATTGTAACTAGTATACTTTCATCCGAAGAAGGCCGGGAAAATTTGACAATATTACTCGATGAAATTTAGTATTAGGATAATAGATAGCAGCCTTGTGTGATTCTTGAAATCATATCTGTAATGTCAGGTCCGCAATCAGGATTTTCAAGACATCTTTTTGTTTTGTATGTAAGTGCGCATTGGTGAATAAACTGCACTTCAGAAAAAACATGCGATCCTCGAAACATACTCAAATCTGCAATCAGAAATATTCTACCAAAACATTTTTCCATGCTGAGAAACTTTATTACCACTTCACATAAGATCAGGCATAGCGTAACAGTCTTATTCAGCCGAAAATAATAGGGGAGATTGCTGTTGAAAGGGGGTATGGACCTTTCAATACGTCATACTCCCTAATGTCAAAATGAGAAAAGAAATTCTGTGGTTCTGAGTAGCAACTTTTGCTACCAGACTAAAAGTTTGGCAGACACTCGAAAACGTTGTCCATACACCCTTTGTCTATTCGTATATATACAGACTGTGACATTACTCTAGTAGTGTTAGTTGTCATATTCGGGTGACAAGTGTGCAATGAATCACCGCAATGTAAATTTACTGGCGAACATGAAGAACGATTTCATCGACACATTATAAGCTATCAAAATGCAGTCGTTAGAATGTAGATATAATAATTGATTACTAGTAACAATAAAACCCGTCAAAAAACTATCTTTACCACAATTTTATCGAGAAAGGAAAATATGTACGGAAAAATATTTATTCCTCGTGATGATGTTGATGTAACAGTTATTAGTTATGTTGTCTTGATAAATGCTTGAAAAAAAAAACATCTTCCCATTCAATATTTGATTCCAACCTGAGAACTTAACATTCGAATTTCTGAAGTGACAGATGGCGAGTGGAGATATCTGCTGATTCATAACACGAGAACCAGACAAAAGCTATTTACGTGAAAGCGAGATATAGAAGAACCATATATGTCAGTCGGTGATATATTAATTGAAAATTAAACGCTTTTGCGTTTCTTGATTATTTTATCAGTCTTTTCACAACGTAAATCGATATGCTTGTATAACCTCCAATATAGTTTGGCATTACCACCTTTTCCTTCCATTACACCGATATAAAGTTGCATGATCTGTTTATTTTGAGAGCGATTAGAGTCTAAATTTCACTTTTTCATTGCTAACTCTAGTAAAATGTGTCACAAAGTTAACTGTTGTGGAGGATGTTCATTCCGAGTTGAAATTTACATCAATCGAGTTCACTTCTGAAATATGCAGCTCATATATTCTACTAAATGTCAATTTGATACTGAATTCTCTCATTCCAGATCGGATGAATAAATTTCAAATCTCCTACACAGCATCGGAGAAATGAATAATCACGGTTCACATAATGGAAACAGACGCATATTCTGGTACTTGTGAAAAACTACAACGTTCTTGTCAGTTATCCTCCACACGAAAACTTTTGCAGATGACCAAAAAACAATCCGTTGGCGCAACATTCTCGCAGTATTCTGAACCACTTCCACGACAGATCAACGCAAATCTGAATGTAGGTGCACACAAACCCGAAGGAACAATCAACTGGGAATTGAATGAAAAAATAAGTATCACCAGTGGATCTAGTACAGGAATAGAAATTCGCCCAGACGTCAAGAGTGGAATTGGATTAATGGAGAAGAACAAAAAAGTGACAACCGTATCAATTGATCAACTACCTAACACGCTCAAAGGAAAGGCACATATCCAAACACGAATGAAGAAATCCTTGAATCTACTTAATATTTCTGGATATCCTAAAAAGAAGAAGATTCTGAATGTAAGAGTACCCACACTCGGAGACAAGAAGTCTCCGACTGACGTACTAAGAAATGATTCGAAATATGAAATTGGGATTCCCGGCGAATGTACCATAATGAGGAAGAGGCGACGAGACAGAAATAAAATTGGAGAATCGGACCAGAATTTAAAAACGAGTAATCTGGATTTTACTGGAACTGTCAGAAGAAGATTAATACCCGCAAATCAGAAGATAGAAGATTCTATCACTAAACGACTGGAACTCATTCATGAACTCAATCAAAAGATTCTCGCAAACTATGAAAGATTTCAGGCTAAATCCAAACGAACGAATCCGAAAATTTCAAATAGAAAGAATCTGAGTTCGAGAGCTAGTGTCATGAAAACAGATAATGATATGCAACGTCCAACGGTGTCAAATTTGGAGGATAATCATGGCCACATCATATACTCCGAAATTGTACGAGACCGTAAGAAAGAGACACAAGCCGAACCGATTATTGAACAAGTCATGATCCATCGCACGCAAGAGGACAGTTCACTTACGAACATTATTGCAAACGATAATGTGAAGTTCATAAGCAATGGCAACACGAAATATGAAACACGAGCACATCGAAATTTAACTCGCAAGTCGAGACTTGCTCCAGTATCGGATTACAATTTCAGCCTCATGAAAAAACCTCAATGTACCATAGGATTAAATACAGACGTTATTACATCTATGAATTCCTTGGAATCGGAAGGAAAAACTTTGGAATATTCTTCCGATACTGAATCATCGCAACCCAACTGTCAAGTTGAAAAATTGGAAGAACTACGCGTACCAAAAGTCAGAGATACTCTCAATTCATCGGAAGAACCGCGGGAAAAGCAGTCGAGGGACTCGGAGCTTCATTCCGATTCCGCTTTCCATTCTTGTTCCGAAAATTGGGACACTAGGATATTACCATGTCAAAATAAAGACATGCCTGAAAGTTTGTCGAAATATGAGATGGCTAATATAGAAAAAAGTGAAAGAAGAAGAACAATTTCATCAACAAAAAACTTGGAGAAAGAAATTTTAGACAATTTGAATGAGACAATCAGTAGGTTTGATATGGAGAAGCGTGATGAAACGCGAATGGGTGAAATCATAAATACCAACGGTGATAATGAAAAAAAGGTGGGGGACACAGAAATTCAACCCGAAGAAGGAGAAGAAGAATGGGGCGACGATGGTTTCAGTTCAGACTCGATTCAGATCACGAGTTCGTTGCGAAAACGGGATCGTCGGGAGGGTATCAGCAACCTGGAAACATTTAATTCCTCGTGGGATTCTGGCGTTGGAGTCGATGTTGGATCGGGTAGTGGATGGGTTAGAATACACATGGGAATCGAAAGTAGTCTCGTGTATCTCACGGTCGACACTACATCCAAGGATATCTGTAGGGATATGCTTCTAGGTGATGAACTGTCGCTATATATCCAGGTATGGATTTTCATTCGATATTAACCACATAACATCAAATTATAGACCCCTAATAGTTACTATCCATGAATAACTATACACATTTCATTTTTGACTGATCAATTACACATTACATCTATCAGGCTACGCTGCCCTTTACGTTCTTACGAATGTCGGAATAGATTACAACCCGTACTTATCCGATTCAGCACTACTCTTCTGAGTCATTTCCAAATTGAAAAAAAAAGATACGGTTTGTATATCATTGGACGGCCCCCATATTCGATTTATAGGGATGGTAAATAGAAAATGAATAGAATCGGGATGAAGGGGGAATGAATTTTCTAAGTCCTGACCTCATTACCGAAAAGGAGCATTGATGTCTGAAGCCAAATGAATGAATAAAGTAAGCCATTTCTCGTGAACCATCAGTGACAAAAACTATTTCGTTCGTATAGTTCAATAAAATGTGATGGATCCTTCAAGTTACGTCATCCATTAAACTAAAAACACGTGTCAAAACATGGACATTTGAAGTTTCAATTCTTGCTTGTAAATCTTCAATTCCACAAGATACCATTCAGAATGCCACACAAAATAATCATACATCCTTATGATTTTCACATGGTCACAGTTTAAGGTCAAGGTATTCTGTGAGTGATGCAGGATTCGCTGTGAAAAAGCGTTAATTCATCTTTAATTGCTGAAGCTAAACAGACAACTCCTGTTTGGAAGAACAAGGGCTCATAGTGCGAATGTTCAGATGAACGAATTTTTTTTTCCATGAAGACAGGATGGAAGAAATGTTGCGTTGCCAAGATAAATATTCATATAGTAATATTGTATTATCGAAGTAATTATTCAGTTAAAAACTCCCCTTTCGTGTGTACTCAGATTATGCTTTGAATAGTAATCAGAAAACTTTCTGCACGCATTCTTCTGGGCCATCTAAGTACATATGTCATGATTCATCTCCAAACAATTGAGAAGATGAAGTGAAAATATAATGGCAATAGTTGAATGGTATATCGAAGAAGGCGTCAACAAAGCAGATAAGACATCGTTGTCATCATCATATTTTTTTTGACATCTCGACTTGATGACACATTCACACAATTTTCTCTCCATTCGACAGCTATCATGTATAACAAGAATCTATGTGTGAAATAAATCTAATTAGTTCCGGGAGTAATTCACTTGGACTGAATAAAATTCTAAGCAACATCACTTGTAGACAGAACAATACGATGTAATGAGACTGGGGGAACAAGTTTAGTCGATTCAGTAATTCTAACTCAGATAAGATGCGTTATTCTATCAAAAACTTGAAAGATGAATTGCCATATCTGCAAGTACATTGTGTATGGGCTTCTATCAATGATGTGAACAACCTCCATTGCTTTCATGTAAATTTATTAACTTTTCGAGAGGATGTAAGTTATTCAACTTCCGTGTGATTATAGCGAAGTAGACGAAGAAACATTGAGATGGTCGAAAGGTTCTTTTTAACAAGGTACGAATAGATGAAGCGGAACAATCTTGTTGAAGGCTCCACGATCGGCAATTCCGTTCCTATAACTGACAAATATAAAAAAAGAACATGATATTCTGGAGAAGTAGAACGAGTGGAGTACTCCAGAATTTCACAGTCTATTGAAATCTCTGTGGTGATGACAAACCAATTGAGAATGCAGGAGGTTTCATGCCAGCATTGAAATTCACCATGGCTGAGAAACCATACTTGAATAGTGAATATCATCACCCGTTCACATCGCTCCCCCACCGTCCTCATCAGATCGAAGGAAACAAGTTCCTCCTTTTTCGCTTACTCGATCCGTGCATTTCTCAAACTCCCACCTCCTGTCATTCGAGTCAGTCTCAATCGAATAATTTGGGTTTTTCACGAAGTAATATTTTCACGAGGTGACTTTAAATTACATCAAAGTTCTTTATTAAAGACTAGTGTGCCCCATATTGAGAACAATTGAAGATCCGGCAGTTTGAACATTCGGTCAATTTTTTTAGATTTGTCTTCAATAAAATGTCATGAAATGTAAATCACTCACAAAAATTATTATTGCATTCAGCGTAAGCGTGACCATTTCAATCATGATCAATGTTGAATGAATTGCTTAGAAACTCACGTTTGTTTCAAGTCAGACTCATTCTTCATTCTGCGATGATTTTTCCCTATCAATCAATGATTGTTCCCTCAAAAAGATGAGAAAAATATCGTCGCCTATTCTGATAAATATGGCTTGTTGTTCTTTCGTGTATAGGTAATCCACTTATTCTCGACGACTGATTCCCATCCCCATTATTCAACTTTCGTGACAGCGATAACGATATTGATATCGATGATGAGCGCATACAAGTGTGAGGCCATCATTAACATCTGAATCTACTCCGTTGGAACGGGAGCGACTAAATAGTGGAAGAAGGAGAAAGAGAATAGTACCGTATCATGAGTCGGTAAATACCGCGATGGTTAGAAAGATAAGCAAGATCGTCCAATCCCCAACACGAAATCGTGAGGAGAATTCGATTCCTCTTCGAAAACTCAATTTTCTTCACAAATTGGATATTTATCAAGCAAGGATGACACGCATTGCCTATAGAAAAGCTTTGTTCCTAATTTCCAATTTCCTTTCGGACGGAGGTTCATGTAAAAAAAGGTTCATTACCAGTGATTATACCAGAGGCTGATGAAATTTCGGAATCTAATGATCGAATATTGAGTGTTGTTTATTATAATCGCTCTCACGCTCAAACTATAACACAGAGATTTCTCGATCACATTTCTTCGTTGAACAATTAGTACAAACGCGGTGACCACGACTAACGGCGCAGTATCATACATCATTAACCAATATTCGTGAGGGTTTCAAGTCCATTGTCATTATAGTCATTAACGAACGATGTACTTAAAACTCCAGAACTTTTTATCTCGCCTGCAGCAAAGACATCTCAGTAGAGTCATGAACCAATAGAGCATTTTTCAAGTATGTCGGGCGTTCTTTTTCACAATCTTCACTGGAAACCCTAAATGTGTATATTTTCCGGGCTGCGTTATGTTTGATTTATAAGCAGTAAGGTACCATGGTATTCAGGAATGGTTTCCATTGTTAATGACCCAGTATTCATAAATCACAGTCCTATGAACATTTTCACACCACAGCATAGCCGCTCAGTAAATTGTTAGATTGAGAAATTATTGCGAATACACACAATTTTTTGCAACAAACCGTCGTAATGTGAGTTCGTTACAATGTTGTCAAACAAATAAGGAAATGATTCCATGAACTTTTAAATCAACTCATAAATATGATCGAAGTGATAGTTGTAAGAAATGGTTTATTAAAAGATACCAAACATTAATTTATGATTCATTCTTCAGGATGATTATTCAAAATAGCGTCAAAATGTTGAAAAATGAGCAGTACTGCTGACAAAACTAGTTGAACAGTTTTCCTGACGCGAAAATGAAAAATGGCCAAATTTCTATAACTTCTCAAAAAGCAAATATTTTCGATTCTTAATTCCATTTTTTATATATATTTGCTTACATAATCAAAATATATTACCTAAAACCCATGTGCGGCATAAACAATTTTTTTCCGTTGGCCGGTGTAATATCTGTTAAATATGTAGATAATAAGTTAATTAATTCTTCAAAAGACTTTCCAGCTAATTCATTTCGAGTGGTAGAGGAAAACAATTCTAAGTTACACAACCGTATCCTCCCGTCGAAATATATCGGTTTTATAAATATATAATAGAGTATAGCTCGAAAAAGTTCAACAAAAGATTTTATTGAATTTTCGAAATATTTCCAAGAAATGATGACACATTTAAATGAAGAATTTCTAGTGGAGTACCTTACGTTCAACATTCTTCCACTCATTTCAGTATGTGCAAGGTGCATACACTTCACATTCATTTTCTAAGAATCTCACTGAAGGCAGAACTTACATATGGATTCATGAATTTTCTAATGTGTCATATCCATCCTAACTCTCTTCTCTGACTTTTTCATCATTTTGTCTATCGTACCAGGGTGGGAGAAACAACTAGGACAGCTCAATAGCCATTAATCCCCGAATTCTGTTAGAGCACTTGCTCAATTTCGTACAATGAATTTCATCAGTCCAGACTGATTTCATTGACAGTCCTGAGAATAAAGTTTTCATAAACAAAGTGCCTTCACTAGCTTTTGTATTCGCTAAAAATCAATAATATCTGAACAATGGCACAAAAAATATTGATTTTTAATTCCGCCATAGTTGGATAACAGAACTAGCATATTACGGAATAATGAATATTTTGTTTTCAGTGGTATTGTTTTGTACTATAATTCCCGGCACGATATCGTAAGAGGAGTATCTACGTGTGCATATATAATCTGAATGAAGAGCAACATGAATATATTCGGTTATTTGTTCGCATGGAAGATATGGAATCAAGATTTTGCCATGTTACAATGGCCTAGGGGTATACATGTACTCCAAGTGTTCAGTTCACATTATGAAGAGTTTGGAGAGCGGAAACAAGGAAATTGAAGCAACACGACACCTGCTATCGTCGCGTCTCCCAACTGCGTGACAGGTGCAACGATCAGGATTCTATTTGAGCCATGGAAGCGATTGTGTACATTAACAGAAATACGTGATGGGGAAGAGAAATCAACGACTAAAAATAACCGCCGAAACCATCAGCCTGAATTTCATATATGCGTATTCGATTCAGTATAACCATTTAGAATGATTCTTTGATTATGTATAGGGAAGACTACAGGACCAAATCGCAGACTGGAAAACATTTACATCTTCGTTGAATGGCTCTCTCGAAAAAGTTGTTTACTTTTGCATGAATTTATATGTTTTAGACAGTAAATAGGCCTTTTCACCACTCCGAATTCTTCTTCCATTCATAGAATGAGAAGCGCTATCGTATCTTATGAATGACAACTGGATATGAAATTTCGCGAATATTCTTCTAGAATTTTTTGGTATCGTTATTTGGGTCATAAACTGACTTGATTAAATTAATTACCTGTACGAATTAATTCATATCGCATAATCAAGTCTTCACAATATCAATGTGCATGTCACACAATATATTGTGACCAACCTTATTCACCTAGATGAAAAATTCTGTCTAAAACCCGGAAATTGGATAATATTCGATGAATTGAATAGCAACTTGTGTAGCGTTCATAGTATCACGCTTAGATGATCAACATCGCGACGAGTGCAGCTGTAAAAAGTGGATACAATGTCGAACATGAATGAGGATCAGAGGAATAGTCAGAGGACGAAATAACCATTTATAAGGCTCCCTAGTGTTTCTGTTCAGCGATCATTTAAACTCTTTCTGGTCAAATGACTCTATTGTGCCATGAGCTCCCTTTATGGTTTTTCTCTTCTGGGATATTATTTCATCACATATAAATACACACATGATTGATATTCCGATAATATAAACTTGATTACACGGTCATATGACTTGCCGCACAGCAATATGCTGAAACTCTGGATTCCGATTCTATAAATCTTGCTTCAACTTAAAATTTATTCATATTGGCAAAGACATAATATGGAATTGATAAAGAAAATCCGAATTTATAACTAGAATTCGTCGTAACGCCTTGTCTGATATGAATACTGCAATTGACCCAAAATCTCATACAAATAAAACACGTCTTACATATTTTTCCAGACGTGTAACACACGTGAATACGACTATACATCATATATGGACAAACACATCATACAATACGAAAAATTATGCATGCGACCTGAATGCGCTCACGCTGAGTCGTATTTGCGCAACTTCAAACGGACATAAACGTAAATTGCCTCCAGAAAAAACTTTTCCTCTGCATAGGTGTAAATGAATAACGGAGAAATTGTTCTAGATCAAAGGTCAAGAAGATTAAATAGCACAAAACTTCTTACCCCCTCATAAGAAAGGCGGTACATATGTGACAGTGCAAGAAGTCGAGTCGCTCTTCCGTTTTTTTTACTTCTACGCTTGCTTCAAGTATTTGGACGCTACACAACAGCCTGTACCGTTCTCATTCTCACTCATAAGAGTCAATTCCTCACATTACCCGTGACGCAAAACGTTTGTCACTCATCATTGGAGAATAGTTAGGACATCGTTATACAACGAGAGAAAAATGAGGAGTTAGTAGATATATCCCGAACTTCCTCAGACCAATTAGATTTTTGCAACACTGTTTAATGATAATTCCACATACGCTACAAAAATACACGCCTTAGTTATCCTAGTTTTTTTCGTTTTCGAGAACAGACCATCTGTTGGAGCGCATTGTTTCCCATTGTATACTTCCTTCAAACAGCCTTCTGTCCACATAATTATTTCAATATCCGCGTTGGGAATGAGTATTAAACGAAAATCTGTTTACGATAGAGTTTTATCCAAAGCATTCGAGATGAGTGCGTGGGCATCATAAATAGGTCGAAGTCTTCATTTTCTACTAAAATGGGGAATCAAAATGCAGTTTTGCAGTTTCCTACACGTGTCGAACTATTCCCCTTACCTTCTCGTTGCTCGTTAATGTGTTCACAATTGATGAATTTCTTGTTATCACAGAAAACATGGTCAAAGGGAAGTACTATAATGTTTCGTCCAGGGTTTTCATCCTCATTACCAATTATTTTCTTTGAGCACTATTATCGTGAATGACTATTGATCCAGCACACCATCCGCATGACGAAACTTGCCGTTCTTTTCAACACCAGAGTTACTGTAATTGAGCATATTTTTACTGAGATGAGAAAACGAGGTAATCTTTCAAACGAACCAGCCTGCAGCACAAAAGAGGAAAAAGCTCCACTTGATAATTTACGGTCTGAAAAACAAGAGACTTACAAACTAATTAGAAAAAATTCAACGAGTCTCAATTTCGTAGTCTTCTCAGAAACTCCAATAAATTTCTGTCATGCAACTCGTTAGGAACGTTATTGAATGTCTACGGAATCATTTTGTAAATCCTCGAAAAAATAATTTTACGAGAAGAGAGTGATATTCAAAACTTACAAAATTTTATATGTACTGAACGACAGTCTGACAACTCGTAAGCCCACTCATCCCAATTGACCATTAGCTTCTTGAATTACTGTTCGTGAATTCGAAAGTTATTTGCCAAGTAACATTGATTTCATAATAGTTGAATTTGCAGCAACACGCGACTCAATGAGCTAGAATCTCAATACATCTATATAACTATATGTGCGAAAGCAGTTAGTAGTTACATTGATACAACGTGAGTATATCGACAGTTTTCATCATTCAAACTTTAAAAAATCAAAGAATTTTATAGCTGCAGGAATGCTAGAGATATGATGAGAAAGCAATCATATCCAATTACCAATAGCCTATCTCAACATAACGCTCGATGGATTCTTATAATGAGTTTCGTAAATTACAAAAGAGTAGAATTCCGTTGAGAAATACAAAGACCAAAGTTAGTTCATGAACATTTTTTTTCACGTTTTTCCTCCTCCTAACTACCTTACTTGACTTTTCAGTCTACGGAAAGTTGCAATTGCTTCTAAATGTGATTTCTTGTACGTGGAAAATGTTTTTTTTTCTGTGTTGCACCCCCCCCCCCACACCAATCTATCACACCCTCTCGTCTTCCCTTTCTATCCAGCGGTCTCCATTATAGGCGTGTCTTCAGCATTATTCAACTGGAACTGATACTAGGGATTATCGCAATGCTCGATTTATGTGGACTTTCGGATGTGCACACTCTAGCGAGAAAGATAACGAGTACGGAATCGAGAAAAGAGGGTATTAGTAACTCAGAAATGCAACATCACGTCGATTTCCATTTGCGATTGGGTTCGGCATCGGTTGACTTCCAATACGCAGACTGATTTACGGTATCACACGCACATATCTGTATGTACACGCTGACGTGACACATTGGTCTAACTAAACTTACTATTGACTATTGAATAATCTTCCTCTCATTCATTATTACGGCGTACAACACATCAGTATTTCCAAATTTGAAAGTGAAAATTTACGAATGTAAACTAACCAAGAACTACACATGATATACAATGTTGGAAAGAGATTGGCATGAATGAAGGAAAATTCTCCGAGATTAGAATGAACTATCAGGAAGATACACTGTCAATATAACAGCACATTCATCAATGTACGATGACCGTATCGTCCATCATTCGAAATTCCGTTATCATTTTCGATTGCTATCTGAATATTATCGTGCATGATGATAACAATCATCGTCCGGGAATGAAATCATTCTCGTCCAATATGCCATTGATAACTATCCCAGATGGTATCTTCATCATGTCATGCTGGCAATGATTATCGTTCCGCACACAAAAGTCACGAATAAAATTTTCGATCACTCAGTGCTGCATATCCTCCAATTTTGAATGTTCATGAACCATTGGAAAAAAAAACCAAATTAATTCATATGTAGTGTGGCAATGCATGCGGAAACTGCAGCTGTTGAAGTCCAATACATTCAACACAGTTAGTATTGTAGAAAGCCACCAAGACAAAATAATTCATCTGAAATGCTTATATCTACTTTTCCATATTGATGCAAGGCGACTGTTTTAATATCGATGAATGTTACGCTTTATGCAGCTCAAATAGAAAAATGAAGAATATCATTCGAACAAGAAGAAATTTCCAATGTTTGTCCACCAGTTCAATTCAACTCGCAGATTGTCTAGATCACTTTTTGATGCAGCTAATTGCTTGAAACATTCAACTTTCCACATACTTTTAGACTGATCCACATCGTAGACAATGATAACACTGATACTCTAGGAATAACAGTCATTACATGATTTATTGTTTTTCTCAATAACTCTTACCATCATGATTTAAATATTGACATGAAACTCCAATGGGTAAGTTCATAATTATATTCATTAAAATATTTCAAATTTCACGTTAATATAGTGAGAGTTACTATCATGAAATTCTCATCGTCATCCGCTCTATCTAGTTCATTCATGAATCTCCATCTCTTCACGTGAGACCAAATCGTGTTGGAATTTAATTTATAGAATGAATTCATCATTTATCATCTAGATTTCACATATATAAGGCGAAATCCGTTTCATAGATATTATGTATGATTCGCATCCATTAAACAGTGTTTTTCACACTGGATATGATTCAGAAGTAGGGAACATTGTTGTCATACTCGTACTTGAAACTGCAAGTATGTGCGATTCGCAAAAAATGTGATCTGATAAATCCGCTCATACCTCAGATAATCAACGATTGCAAAAATTTCGGAAGTCAGTCAACAGCATTAGAAATCACTGTTAGTCATATTTTGTCCCCACCACTATATTTTCTAGTATGGGGAGGATATGTACCTATTTTCAATTGATCGCTGTATCGATGTTTCTTCACACAATGTTTTCGTTCTACCCTCAATTTCATAGCTCAGCAATATCGATTTTCAACTAATAACTCCAAACATCTTAAGGAACAGTTCAATTTGTGAGTGATTATAATCTTAAAAAAGTTACGCGAAAATATACTTCTCATTTCTCGTATTGTCCAAACATAGGATAAATTAATTCATTCATTTCTTCTCACAATAGTTATAAACTATCGATATTAGGATAGATATCTATATCTAATACTTATCAATGTTTGTTTGATGCATAATTCATTTGGCAGTATGGCGGCGAAATGGGTCGAAGAATGGCATGGGACGAACGGCCCTTGGCACATCAGAATGAATTCCTCAAGCAACTTGGCTATGAAGAACCTTCAAGACGAGCGCGTCTCGGCGTCGATCCTGAACTGCGCCATCTCATCGCGTTTCATGTGGGTCAGTATACGTGTTCCATAAATTTGTACTTTTCTCATTATTCATTTTGCCATGTTCTAGAGACTTTAAAAATTTAGGTATGTCGACATTTATCCAATATATTCTCCCAAAAATTCAATAAAGCACGGTATATAAGTCCCCTCATGCGGTGACAAGACCTGCTACGAATTTCGTCGTAGTGAAGTGTAATGGAACTTCTGGTGACACACAAGCATGAATACGATATCGCTCGATACCGTCTCGTAATTATGATGGGAAAATGGACTGTGTCAGACATTACAGTAACGTCTATTCTGTAACTTAATTCTCATCTATATATAAATGAAACACGAGAAGAAACTATGCAATGTAATTTTCATCTTCTCCAATGCTAACATGTGGCATAACCCACCATAGATTGAAAATCAAGTATTCCTTTGCGTTACCCTCGAAGCATCTCTCAAGTCTTGAGTCGCTCAAGACTTGGAAAGATTAGAAAATGTACTCACAAGCGCGCATTAGAGAGTATCAGGCAGTCGAAACTTCAGACGCGAAAGGAATGCGATACGTTCGCTCAGAGAATTTTATGCGATATAACACACGTGCTAATAACATCACAAGAAAATTGACTTTGAAACGGCGGGTTTTTTGCTATCCCGTATCTCATAGGAATTTCTGGGGATGAAGTAGATCTGGCCTCCGGCAACTGTTGCGTTCAATACTGCGCAGCCCCTTTGCATAAAGATAAAGATCACAGATTTGGAATTCGTTCTAAATTAAATTCTCCTTTATCATTTTGCATTTTTTCTTAGTTATGAAAATTCATAAAAACGAATTGGTACTGCTATTGTGAACATAACGTTGAACACAATTGATGAAATTAAAAGAGGTTATTTCCAATTATGAGGTAACTAAACTCTTGATGTGATATGGTTTGAGTATCGGAAATGATTTTAATAATCAACTAGACCGCAATTCAGTTGAAGAATCAAGGGCAGACCAATTCATAGTTGCACTAAAATATCTGAGAGTAAAAAGAGCCGTAACTCATTTGTTCATTATGTGAGGAACACAGATGCTCGCAAGGGCGCATGGGAAAATGGCTGTCACATTTCCAGGGGAGCTTCATTTATGTATAAATTGATGTTTTTGATGCCCCACACGTTTCATACAACTAAAGCCAAATTGATAACGATCAATGTAATAATTATAATGATGACATTGAAAATGTATCGTACTTCATCACATATAATGTATCATTGTTGAAATAATCACAAAGGAAAAATCATCAATTTTCTACTCATAATATGAAATGTAGCTATTCAATATGATATTCTGTGGTTATCGAACTGTAACCCCATTACAATAAAATAGTAGACATAAAGGAGGGAATGTTTCGCACAAAATCATGATCTAGTACAAGGCTATCAATTAATCGTTCTGAAGGAAAAAATCATGAGCTAAACATTTCGATATCAATGCAGAACATGAAATAGCATAAAAATAAAAGCTCATTACATATTTTCAAGAGTGTACATATCATCCACTTCTACACCCTACTGGATTCCCATACCTTTCAAATCTTCAACAAACACAATGGGAAGTGTTTGCATAACTGAATTCGAGAGAAAACAATAACCCACACTACAGTAGTCACTATGAAACCGATTATTGTGGCTTCGACAAACATCATGTTAATGTACTCTATGGTCATTGTATATGAAATGAAAATCGCTCGAAAGCAACGTTTGGTAAAATAAAGGTAATAAAACGGATCCAACACAATGTGGAGACGATGTCCAGGAGGAATTTCATCCAATTGAAGATGGAGGAAAATAAGCATCGTTATAACTACAAAAGATTTATTGAATAATTGAAGCAGAGAACTATTATTCATATAATTGATAAACATGGTGAAAGAAAACAAAAGATGGAGCAACTTTGCGGACGACCCTTTGATTAGAAAGTTAACTTTGTGCCAAAGAAATGAAATTCGATAATTTCAACATCGGAATACACAGAAAAATGTTCCTATCATCAAATGTAGATTTCGACCCAATTCTACAATCGCCCGAATGCCTCACAATTATACAGGGGGTACATCTAAAACTTCCCCGTTGTAATTTATGGAAATTTGTAAGTTTCAAGTCTCATAAATCACATTACTGATATGTGATCGATAGTTCGCCTGCTCGCGTGAATGAATACTTGCAAATACATGAACTGCTGTGGCAAGCACCGTTATCCCTACTGCATTTCCTTTCAATGTGTGTTTATGTGACACACGTGACATCGTCAGTTGTAAGTTTATCCTCTTAAAGAACAGACTTTCACCAAGTGAAATATTGATGCTCGCCCAAAAAAAAAATACGTATGTACTACGTGCGTGTCAACTATAATTGACGATTGCTCAGTTATCGTCTAATTGGCACTTAATATAAACCCATTTGCCTTATTATTGATGAATTGACTTCCTGAATCACATGATCCTTTCCAACTAGTCAAAATCAGTTACTATTCTCATTATCACGAAACAATTCTCTTATAATTAATTATGCTCCGAGAAATAGTTGACATACTCTAGAATTGGGTTCACTATTTGTCGTTTCGAAATATTCGGTAAAGTCTATCAATCATCCCCATGGAGTAGAACTACATTATCCAATATTATGATGTAACACTATTCCCTACGAAATGATGCTGCTTCGAAACCTATCCAATCAGGCAATATCTTTTCTGATTACACGGAAAAACCACCCGGAAAAAAGTTACTGCTGTTCTATGTACACAACAGAAAACGACTTAAAAATGTGCAGAACCATTGGATCGAGTAATAAACATGACATAAAAAATCAGAACGTGTCATCACTTCCTCCCACAAGTGTTCCATATTCAGTTGGATATTTCCCGAAATTTTCATTTTGTTAGCGACAATATTTTGCATGACTGAGAGTCCAGGTACGAAAACCAAGTGTAATCGACCACAATATTGTATCGAGCCATTGCATGATAAAATTCGATTGATAATAAAATCATTTGCGGATCATGAAAAGCATTCCACGGGAAATTCATTTATGCGATAGTAAATGGTAACGATTCCTCTTTCACAACTTGTCCATGAGTAGTGAAAAGTAGAACAATTGTTATTCGACGTTTGGACTAGAAATTACCAACAATTTTTTTTCAGTATGGGAAATATGACATTCCTCGTGTGACATCAAATCCTCATCCCGATATGAGAACCCATATGATGTAATCATAATATAATTCCTTAGAAAGTCGTATATGAACATTTAGATGTGGAGTTAAGTTCTATCCTACACTAGGAAGCAATTTTACTGGGTTCGAAATTGGAAAAAAATGACCTATTCAGTGGGAATTATTAATTTATTTTAATTTGTGATTCGAAATCATCAATATACAGCTAATTATAACACAACACATCAGTTGATATCCATCACTAACACTTGTAATATTGTTTTAATTACAGAGGAAAAGATGAAATTCCCACCGATGTTAATATTGATTTTTTTTCAGTCAATAATCTGTTCTTGAGGAATTCGTATGTGAATGCAACCTAAGCCTATTACTCACACAGTATACCTGTAATAATGCCTCATGTATGGCATATTCTCGATGAATGATATGACATTACTGTGTTAAATGGAACATTCTATCAGCACTAAATAAACGAATATCACCCACGTCCTAGCCCGGTTATTCATCCTGATGACAAGTTATTGATGATATTTTGTCACATCATTTGATTCTCTTGCTTCGCGTTTGTATCACGATACGGACGATCCAACAATTTCATCCACAATGATACTGAAATATTACAATTTCCATTGCCGCCCATGAAATTACGATAGAACGTCTAGAAGAAATCGGCTGCCCAATTTCAAAACACAATAAAGGACAAATTTCTCAAAATCGACTTTTTACTATTTTTCGTTATAATGGACTCGAGCGAACATTATCCAATTAATATTTTTCAGTAATTTGATTATTTCAATGATCGACGGTCAATTTGTCATTGAAAATAACGTTCAGTGCGGCTGAGAGAAAATAGGTTTTATTGGTTTTTTAGAAAATTTTATTTTTGTCCTTTACTGTGTTTCAAAATTGGGCAGTCGAAATCTATGTATGCATACAGAGGGGAAGGGAAATATAACGATCATTTGTCTCTGAAAATTGGAAATGTGGTGTCGTGTATTACATCGCCAATTTCCTAACAGCATTCCTATACACGTTCAAATATTGCAGTTGTCGCATCAAAACCTTAATCAATGATACTAGAAGAGTACAATCAGTATCATATTCTCATGGGATTCCAACAATACATTGGCACAAATATCAAAATTTTCGATACAATAATGAGGAGCCGCATCAAATTTTTATTGTTATCATCATCATTATTTTTATAACACAAAGAAATCGATATCATATGAACGATCCGAGGTATATTCTGACATAGATTCAATCTGACATGCGCAATATTGTTCGCTATCCCCACTGATGTGTTATTGTGAACATGAGTATGGCATCATACTGTTATGATGATAGAACATCGGAACTAAATTTCATGTGTAAACACATAGGTAGGAATTCAACGTGGAATCATTGGGGTGACAATGCATATCCTATTTCCGGTTATCGCGAAACTATTGAATGAAATACAACGCGTGACGCTTCAACCATTTCACATTCAATTCATGTACTGATGTGTCCATATATATCATTATGAGAACTATGTTCAACGATAATACACAGTGCCATTGCTCGAATGGCTAGTTGCATGCATGTTACAGAAAGAGGAAAACGATGTTTGTACCAACATCAACAAAACATAACAAGCCTTCAACATACCCTGCATCATTTATTCAGGCTTCTCATACAATTTGTATGCATATATGAATGTTTACATTTCCTGTTCGAACTGATCAATGATAATGAGACAAACTATTGACATAATCCAATACATTTCTATACGCAGCACTCTCAATGAAAATGGATGCTGATATAGCTGATTCCATGAAATCCTCTCGAATTCAATCATCGAATCAATTTCGCCACACATTTATCATTAGAAATTTGATTGGAATAGCCCACAATTTAAAATACCATCGTACACTCAACTTTATTTTCATCATCTGATAAAACATAGCGCATATTAATGTAAATTTTTTTATAGAGGTGTGTCATTCTGATTCATTGATTCTCTCAGCGATCGATGGGCCGGGAAGAAATTTAGTTCGGTTTGAAGCATGCATGGAATCAAGCGATGAAATCTACCGGCCATCCGTAGTCGTAAACGATTTACCGTCGCAGGTAAAACAAAAACATAAAATAGCTGGAATGCATAAATTTTCGATTTTTTCAGGAATGGTCAATTAAATTGGGAATCTGGTTCTGATTAACTGTACGTTACATACCGTCCCAAGCCATCATGAGCGGACGTAATCCTATTCTATTGGTTCACTTCGAAATTGTGCTATACGTCGAAGAATATACCGGATGTCACAGATATTTTCCCAAAGTTTGATTGATCGTGCCGTATTCTGCACAAAATGAATAAAAAATAACCTTCCGACGGAATTCAGGAGACAGAATTTTGCAACTTTGAGAATTTTTATCAATCTGTGTGGTTTTTTTTCTTCAGGAAATCGAGAGACCGTGAAACTTTTTGCGCTCATGATATTCCTGTCCTGATAATAATCCTAGAAATGAAACTCAATGATGCAAATTCTATTGAAGCTGTGTATCTGTGGGTCGATGTCATAGCATAAGAAATTATATTCCATTGTCAAACTGGATGAAGGGATAGCAATGTTTCCTAATGCAACAATGATTGTTTCAATGCAGCGGATTCGCCCCTTGATACTCTGCGCTATGATTCCATGATGCATTCCTACTAACTTCAGGATAAAACCATGGTACTATTCATTCACCTTTCATAGAGACGGGATCACAGATGATTCCACATAATGACTAATTCACAGATAATGTTCTGACTCTCATAATCACTATATGTTAGAAGATTCGATGTCAAACATTACATATCCATTGATGAAATTCAATTAGAGACTGGATACATAATTTTAATAAGCAGTCGTCTATCTCATGCATTTATATTCGACAATTCAGTGACACAGCTCTTAGAAACGCAGCCGATATAAATAGATAACTTTCCAACATCAGATAAATTTCACGGCTCTCGTGTAAAATTTTAATTCATGCTAGGATCTTTCATTCCAGCTAATTATGAATTTCCTTGATGAGTATGGTTCATGTTGATCTACAAAAGTATTAATGGACATGACCTTTGCAACTCCTTTATCGTGTTCAGAAATGAAGATTCTATAATAAAGAAGAAGACGCAGGTATTGAGTAATAATCTACTATCCGTCTGTAAAATATTGAGCCTGGCATCGGAAGCGTGGATATTGTGAATAAAAATTGTAACATACTCAACAAATACCAATGGGTTGCCAGGGCGGTTTCTCATTCATATATGGGGTATACATATTTTCGAAAATTTATCGCCATAAATATGAATGATTAAAGGTATAAGATTTTTGATGCCGAAAAATAAAACGGCATTTTTAAAGCTTGACTATATGAACGATAATTTTTATAATTACATGCTCACCTCTTCCAATCATAGTTGAATTTATCCAGACAGAATAAGTGAGAGAAAATATCATTCTCTATTGAATACGAACCCAAAATTATCAACGATAGGCAAACCCTATTTTGTATCCAAATTGGGGTAGAGACTTGGGATGAAGTCATGACAAAACAGAATTGAAATTCGAATATCATTTGACAATAAAAAGTTGTCTACAAACACATATCAATTGAAATGAATGTATTTTTGGAAATATTCCAGTGGCATAACTGGAGAATTTCCATTCTCAAGACAAATTTTGAATAGTTGGTTGCGACTTCTTCATGCTGGATAGATCATGTAAAGATTATTTTTCAGGAGTTACACCTTTGCAATCCATAATCATTTATATTTATGGCGATAAATTCTTCATAATATACATATTCCGTATGGGAATCCAAAGCCAATCTAACTTTCCGTCGGTATTATCTAGGTATAGTACGTTTTTTTTTTCTACGAAATACACGCTTTCCAAGACAGGCTTCAATTCTTTACGCATGCATACTAGTTAGGTGAAATTATTCAAGAGTTATTCAATCTAATCAGAATACATGTATATTTCCACAGTATCTCCAACTTTTCCGTTCTGCAATGATTCGATATTGGATTCCATCAAACAAGATAGATATTAGAACTCACTATCGTTAACTTTGCTGGACTCTCTTCATGGCTCATTCGGTACTGATGGACAGAGTCTTACTCCTGTGGTGATGGTTTTGAGTATCTGATACGAAAATAGAGGCTGTCGTGAATATTTATGCAGTTTATGTTCAAACTCCCCTATGCATATCAAAATTTTATGTCGCTACAACTCAGGACGTAACAATATCAACGTCAAATCGCAAAATGCCATAGACATAAAACATGGTGCTCAATAACCAGTTAATTTACAATGATAGCAATGTAGAAGGAAAGCAGTTGATGAATAATTTCCTTCACTACTAGTATAGTACATAATAATCTTCGCCATGTACAATAATGGTTACCATAAAGATTTTGAAGATTATAATTTCAAAATATTTTCCCTCGTTGTCATGCTGTAGAGAATATGATCGGATGATTCTGATATTCATTCTACGATTAATGATAAAATCTTTCAATAACGGGAACATCCATTGTATGAGTTCGCTATTCGAGATGATAACTATGATTCCCTCGTGTTATAAGTACTAATATCAAAAATTATGACAATCACTACAGGTGTGTATTGATCTCTTTCGTGAAAGTATAATTCATCTTAGCGCATCATGATGATGACTATCGCAATACAATTTTCAGCGTAGAACGAATAATTATTTTACCAGTACTATGGCGTTCTTTCTCTCAAATGCACATTTTTCATTCATAGCTGAGTGAATATCAATGGCTTCAAGGAATGCGTTATATGATAATAATCTATCGCGCTTCATAAGGTCGTCGCACTAGCAATTTAATCAAAAAATACCACCAATCGAGAAGCTGAGACTCACCCAAGTTCGAATCCATAATCCACGAAGTATAATAGTAAATTACCAAACGAGCAATATGATCAATGGATTCATGATTGCCTACTTCGTCACTCCATCTCTACTAATCAGAACAGATCAATGCTTATCTGAGTTGAATACTAATTATTACGACGATCGAACATCCAGTTAGGACCACACTGATCATTGCATGAAAATACATACAGAATATGTATACACTTACTATCAGTGAACCATCCTCTCTCTAATGGCATCCCAAAAAAATTCTGTGAAACATCTCACAACGATACACCGGAGGTGTTTCACGTTCAATCTCTTTGCTTCATTTCTCAACCTTCCATGGTATTGAAAAGAGAGTGGCAGACGGATGAACTGAGAATCTGGCGAACGTAATTAACAACCACTTCAATGTAGAGTCTATAATAGTTATACGTTAAGTGCAACAAGGTCGATATATGAGTAGGGACGCAAATGGATACCGATAACAGAGACTTGCGATACGAGGGATACAACAAGTTGCATTCCACAATCAAGAACACTATTGAGCGAAAATACACAGCTGCATACACAGTTACGAACCGGCGCAGTGTATTTTCATCTGCTTCATCTTTCTTCCTCTCAACGCGTCTATTACACACTAATAGTACTATCACTCATTAATAAAAGGCTGGGAATATGATTCAGTACCTTACAGCCACTCTCACTAAAGATGAAAAAACACGACAAAAAAGTTTGTCGGAGGCAGTGCTCGTTCAACAGAAGTGCTTCGAAAAAGCTTGAGGCTTTAAATTCCATGCTTCTGGTAAAAACGTTGCATAATTCAAATTTGATAAAGAAAATCATAAAATTGATTGTGTTCTGTTCATCTGAATTAAATTTCCGCTACTTTTATTCATATCATGGAAAGCCACATATTATACCCAGTTATAGTATTTCCAGTGTATAGATAGCAGTCAATTTTCAACGTCCAAAGCATATGTGATGGCGACTATGTTTTGAATAGTGATCACCTTATGTTTATTGTCACGTCGGACAAATGACTATTCTCTTTTTTTATGCCTAATCTATGAAAAATAACAGAGGATAGGTGAAGAGATTGTGGGTTTGAGTGACAAGAATATTTGATAAAAATTGATTCTTGTAACACGTCTTTTCCCTAGGAAATCTCGTGGTCGGCTGTGTAATTACAATAATGTAATTATTCACTCGAGAACAACCGATTCATATCAATTATCAAGCTTATACGTGAATATATGGAGGACTGCAATGCGGGGTACGTCCATTGTTCCAGTTGTAACGTGAATCTTTCCCGATAACGCAACGCGCGAGTGACTCGGAATCATTCGTTGACTCCTCCATTTAGTATTTTATATTTCATGTTCAATGAAGTCGAACATCAATTTTTCTTCAACAACCTCGACCAGAAGTCATAATTGTCAACGTGAAACCATATCGAATTAACTTATTGAATACAGTTCTTTTACTGTTTGTTCAAAACAACGAAATATAGATCATATATCATTATCTATGCACCCCCATTAGTGGATACTGTCGACAACAATCCTCAGATAGATCCAGGTGAATATATGGAAGTTGAATGGGAAACGTGAATAGCCGAGAGCGAATTGCTGGAGGCAAAACAACCAACAATGATATACATGCCCTGCTCATAGTCACGGCCAATACCATAAACCGTCATTTAACCCTATCTGAAACATTCGTGTTATGGTTTATGCAACGCTATTATGAGACAAAACAGTTTCATTCACGAGGTTGGATGAACTTTGATAGATCTAATTGTTGTTGATGGAGCAGAAGGGGTTGGGACACACGATACATTAATATAATACACATAAAATGCGGCCAGTTTAGATATTTCGTAATTTTCAGAACGAACATGAAATGTTTCCGAGTTTGCTGTGAATGAATGATTCATTCCATTTCTTCAATGCATCTTTCTCTCAACTATCTCACTTTTTATTCGTCTTTTTATGGATCATACAATACAATGTCCGTTCTATTTGTGAGCAGGTCCAGCAGAGCCACAGTCGGATTTGATGGGATACAGTCGTTGTGGCCATACCCTCATTCTGAAAGGTCTTGTTGCTCCACAATGGAAGAAACGAGCCCTTGCTGTTATCGGTTCCAGACTTTTCCTCTATAACGGTAAGTCTCAACTATAAATACTCGGATGCGTTCGTAGCTTTCTATCGTCTCGGTTCACAGGAAGTAAATGGAGTTCAAAAGAATCAAGACCTGCGCTTATGTTTTTCATTTTTATTTGCTTTCATGTCTCAGACATCCCGCTTTCCTATCTACACCACCCAGTCCCCGCATCCTTACATCTCTACAAATGTAATGGTACCAACTCATTGATCTATCTGCAGGACGTTTACTCTCATTCATGCCTTTCTTTCTTCTCACTCATCATTTAATCATCATGTAAAACTCATACACTGTCGAATTAATGTACAAAAATTTCCTACCTATGTATATCGTATAAGCCGCCAGACATTCGTTTCTTTGCCTCTCGCGTGAATTTTATCCCAAACGACTAAATGCGAGAGTTCAACCACTGATTCCACATCAAAAATGATCTTCATATGGTCTACACAAATATTCGGATTTGTTGGGCATTGATGAGAACATATTCAAATATTTACTACCAAACGATTCAGTATGAGGAAATGAGAAGTTCTGAAGTACTCGATACACAGGATTACGAGTCTGGAGTGTGTGTGCGTACGCGAAGTATTGGAAATGAAGTGCTCTATATTCAATTCCACTGCACAGCTCCTCATATTACCTATACTCCTTTGTAGAGTTCCATGGTAATGCTCGAAATGAATCGTATGACAAAGTTCTATATCGTATAACGAATACGTTCATCACACAATCAATATCCGACGATGTATTCTGACGAGAATAATTGAATGTCATCCCATGAGTGTCACCATACATATACATGTTCATCAATACACATATGTGGTAATATAGGGTTTTTTTTTCAATGAAGATAAACAACTGCGACGATTTATTCCACATTCACATTTCAGTGTTAGTGTGTGTGTTAGAGGGAGCAACCACATGTCGAACCAAAAATTACACACGAGACTTTTTTTCGGTTCATACATCCGGATCCATATCTCTGATAATAAGTACTATCTGCGATACTATGCAAACGTATGAAATGAAAATTTTCAGTTGAGATGTGAGTAAGGTAACGGAATCACAATTGGTTTGCGGAAGAAATATAATTTTTTCTGCATCTGATGGAAACATATTTCAACTTCGTCATGGATTATTCATACCATTTTCATAAAAAACCAGGATATAACCTCAGTTTAACTCCGACAGTATTTTCGGCGATATGAATAAATTGGCGGATATGTTCATATTATTCACATATTCATGAATACACCAATGAAAATATCCTTTTATGAGCCACTGATATTCCACAATATATGCTGAGTAGCAAAGTGAACTCCATTATATCGTACTGAGTGGCTTGTATTTTGTTTTATTCTCGTACGGTTCAACGAATTAAAATTCACATATGAAACCTGAGTATTTGTGTATCCAGAGTTGAAAGAAATTATTGAATTATAATTCCAAAAAATTTACCCTATGTGTCTTTCTACATTCATAGTATGTATAGACTACATGTATAGAAATTCGAACTTTTCCAAGAATACCTGAATAAAACCGATTATATTCCAATGCATGTAACAACGTTGTTACCTGAGGATTGCTCATAAAGCTGGGGAACATTCCTTGAGTTATTCATCACAGACGGATATATAAATAGGGGAGGGTGGGGCATGGCGACCCACTTGAACTAGTTATTATTTCTGGTTACTATTGATAATCTAAAAAGTTTGTTTTTGATTCATCTTGAGTGTATTTATGATAATTTACTCAAAGCCCATAGAAAGAATAATTTTTTTTCTCGGACACGAAGGTGTGACATCCGTCCACGTTTTTAATTCGAAATTATATCAATGATAAAATAAATTTTGTTATTGAATTATGGTTCAATTTCGGATTACTCGTTGGAATGTATCTTACTCCGCGTCGCACTGGCCCGATTGCCAAAATTGTTCTCATTATAACTTGAAATGCTCGCTTTGTCTTATCACATTCGATGAACAATAGAAGATTCGCGTTACATCTTCTTGTACTCCCTTGTACCTACGAACTTGCTAATTGATGTGGGAGGGATGTTGCCAACTGAATTTTTCTCCTTTGTGAATTAGTCAGTCTCAAAAATATTTTCGAAGTGTGCAGACGCACGAACATTGAATCGATCAAATCAGAACGATAAATTTGAAGCGTTCAGACCTATGAACGTTTAGTGTAAAACAACAAGAAATAAAACCATTATTTGTGTACACACTTCAAAACGAATAAAATCTTTATCAGAGTAATCGAAGTATATTTAAAATTTCAAATCGCTCAATCAGTTTTTCTTGTGATTTTCAAATTTCAATAAACATTCATCCGGATTATAGATAATTTTCATCTTTGCGTTGAATTTACCGAATTATGTTGCGATTTTGTTCAGGTTTTTCGTTTGTCCGTTGCTTGTTTATGTTTGATTGCCGTATTTAGAACTCTTCTTCAACCTTCTGATTTGGACGATTTATTTTTGATTGCACAACAGTTATTTCAACACAAACGTGAGTATTTTCTTTTATTTATTTTCTATTTTTCAAATCACAACAAGTGGTTCAATCCTTCTGATTAGGAGATTTCAATTAGTTCGCGAAATCCAATTAATAAAAGAAATCAAAATAAAATCAGTGTTGAAATGCTGTGTTTCATCTCCAAAAATTTCTCTCTTTTATTATTAT
>JABMBR010003696.1:0-27212 GCA_018881525.1 Meteorus sp. PSUC_FEM 10030008
AATAAATAAATAAATAAATAAATGAATGAACGGAAGAATGTGTGTGAGGAGGAAAGTGGAGAGAAAGAAGGAGAAAAAATACTCTGATGTATTGCATTTAATATTTATGAGGACATTGGGTTTTTAAGGAATATTTATCATGTTAATTTTAACGATTGGAATGAAAATAGAAGAAAAATTGGAATGGGAATGGAAAAGAAAGAAATGGGAAGAAAAATGATCACTGGCCTTTTTCTTTACACATCAAATCGTTAAATCTTATTAGATGAATGAAAGAAAAATAGTTTGTAGGGTTGATGTGACTTTTTTATGAGTTGGAAAAATGGTCGTAAAATAATTTTCTTAAGTACTTGCGCTCAAGACAGACATTTGGTAAATGAAGTAACCGTGTCGCAGTTACCATTTTCTCATCTCACTCATTCTCACTAATTAATTCACCATCATTTTCCATTTTACGAGATAAAAGTGGCGCAAAGTGTATGTTTAATATTCATCTCATGCTTGCGTTTGTGCTTTTAATTACACACGTGATTTTAATCACAATTTAAATACCGAAAATTTTTTGTTTATCTATGAATTATATAAAAGTTTTCATGTAGATGAAAATTTTATTAAATTTAATGATGTAAAACGAATAGAACAAAAGTATTATTTGTGCTGATACTTATTTAGCAGTGAGACATTTGTAGATGGGAGAATAAAACTTCTGTGGAACTCAAGAGACCACGTTGGTAGTCACCACACGCTTCGACTTTATTTATTTCCGGCACGACATTTTATCAATGCAGATGTATATGAGCGTGTGTGTGTATGTCACTAAACCCAACAAAATCAACCAACAAATCATGAAAATACCAAATAAATAGTTTCACTCGCAAATGAAATGACTAACGTCAATTAACAAAGTATTTGCACGAATTAGGTCAACAGTATTGATTTTTTCTTAATTAATTACAACTGTATTCGGAATTTTTCAAGTTGAAATGTTCAAATTTATTATTTGAGTGTTCTAAAAATTTTTATCGAGCTCCATATAATAGAAAATCTCTACTGCCACAAATTTTCAATGCTTATTCATGAATTGTGTTCGAAAAATGTTTGATCAATTTGTGTTTTAATTTTTAGTGCATAAACCTCAATAAGACTAAATTGAAACACAACCATCATAATTAGTAGAAATGATAGTGCGAACTTGATATGAGGAGTGCAATTATTATTTGGAATTGCCGTAAACCAAAATTCATGAAATTCAAACAATTCCGAAGAAACGCCTCTACAAATATACACGACATTCTATTCTCAGCGAAATAGTCATTTCTTCGTCATGAAGCAGTTGAATCTCACAAGCATAAGAACAACTGAGGAAATTCCAACAAAAAATGGCCCTTTAAAAATTCGAAAATCCAACTAAACAAGCAAAAACGATGAAAAGTTTCAAATTTTGTCATACTTGAAAAGTCTAAATGTACCGGAGAATTCCACTACTGTCGCACTTCCATAACAGGCTTCACGCAATTCTCTCAATCTCACACTTCATTAAACCCACCAAAACAAGACCAACACCAAAGTTACCAAAAAATTTAATTTATTTAATGCACATCAACCTTGAATTCTCTCAACAATTAAAATCAAAAACAACAACGAAAAACAAATAAAAAACAACCGAACGCACACAGCAACGAAATGAGTAATAAAAGTCGTTGTGTGTTGCAGTGTGACAACTAACAAGAAAATAAATGAAAAAATTAAAAAAATTCATAATATATATGAAAGATTGATGATTCAAAGGAAATAAATGTGAACTCGCCACGCAGCCATGTATATTGTGTGTAACACAGAGAGATACCAAAGAGCGCACTATCCCGACGGATGCACATATTTTGCGAGTGTTGAGAAAGGAGAAAGGAGCAGAGAGAATAAGCAAAAGTGCAAGAGAGAGAATAAGAGAGAAACGGTTAGAACGTGGGGCCAGATATATTTAACCTTCTTCACTTGCAATCGAGCAAGTCTCTCGGACAACTCAACGGAAGAAGCAAAAGAAGAGGAAAATGAGGGAGAGTAGAATATACAACGTTCAAGTATTGAGTTTCTTGTATCCGTATACACAACACAATATGTGTGAGTTTGTCCATATGTATACCAACAAATATGCACTTGAGCTACTCCATGATTTAAATAAAATGTCACCAGCCTTCCTTCACGAATGCCAATCATTGTTTCTTCATACCCATGCTCTCCTCACTTTATTCGCCAATAGAATGACAATTAAAACAAACCACCATGCGAAAATGGAAATAATTGAACTGATGGACGAATGGTAGACGTGAGAAAAAATTGTTTTGGTTAATTTTAATGGAAGACAAAAATTATTTTTTATCACAAAATTTTTTAATACAACATAACGAACATTCACATTGTCTTCTAGTGATAAAAATAAAAATACATAAGAAGAAATTGATCAAGAGTCTGATGAAAAGTTAATTACTGTCAATGTGCAAGCAAATTGTTAAATTTCTCTCAAGAAACACTTGTTTTCCATAGTAAAAAAATAAAAGAGAAAAATCCAACCTTATCGCGCAGTAAACATCGTTCATTCAAGTGTCGTGAAGTGCTAAAAGTTGTCGGAAATATTTTACAATGCAATTCGAAGTAAAGTGGAACCGAATAATCAAACCAATACATAACTGGGTATACATCACTACTCGATTTAACTCACAAGCAACCAAACAAAAATAACTCCCACATCTCAAAATGATAAATCTTTTAAATCATCCCAATGAAAGTGAAACAAATAAAATGAAAAGTAACCATTTAGAACATGGATCTGATCATCAAATTAAACAAAAATTCCATCCACACAATTACTCATCACGAAGAATATTTCATCCTCTCGCTACAACACTAGCAAATAATAACTAAAATCTCCAATTGTTAATTTCTGTTAATACAGAAAGTTTTAGCCATTGTTATTATGAATCATTACTTTAAAAAATGTTCAAACAGAATTTTTTAACTTAAAAGAAAAAGCAGATGATTCAGCAGTAGCATTTTGTCCTTTATCTATTTCCTCAACTCACACTTCCAAGCATTTTGTCTTCCTCACTTGTGTATGCAATACCAACGTTTTTACTCTCATCTTCAACAAGCCAATATCACAACATATATTCCAGTAATCTCTTCAAGCTGTTGAGACAAAGGGACAAATAAAGAGAAAGAAAAAAGATAGAGCATGAGGATAGATGGTTTAAGTGGCATAAGTGGTATTCGTGTCGAGTGCTTGACCACATTGGTAGGAAGTGGATGGCACTCAGGCTGATAGGATAGGCGAGAAAGCACCAGGGAGTATATTGAATAAAAGAACAAATAAGTGTATGTACACATACATACCAGACATCTGCGATAATGTACTTGAAGTAAACAAGGACCAAGGAGAAAGAGACAAAAAAACAAGGAAACAAGTAGTAGTAAAATTTCCTTGCTGAGAATATTAACAGGTACTTGAGACAAAGCACCAGGGAATAATCAACTTGGACAATTAGTTTCATGAAACAATACAGTAGAGTAATTAAAAATTAATAATTTTCCTTTTTCCCTTCAATTCACTAAATTTCAATAATTCAGATGAGTTTGAATCGAAAAATTGACAATTTTATTCCATCCGTACCAAAAATATTTGATAAAAAACTTTCCCGTTGAATGTTTTTTCAATTACATAATCAATTTCATGCAGCCATGAACGGTGTACATTGATGAAAAATAAAGCGAATAAATTCAGAATGAATTCATGATGTAATAATAATTTCTAGTTACGTCAAGGATCTTTGTAGGAAGTAAAAAAAAAATAGGCGAGACAAATGTCGTATGACAAAATTTTTTTTTTTTAAATTAAAAATCCTTGACGCAAACATCCAAAATGTATTTGAAACAAAAAAGAAAAAAAGTGGGCATCATTTCTGCGTCATATTGCACAATAAATTATCCCGAATAACAAACTGATCTCATTAATCATGACAATTTTTTTTTTATTTAAACTCAGATTAATTAGAATCACGTGAATAAATTAAAATCAAACTTATGACGAAATATTTGTCATGATTTCTTCAAGGATACAGTTGATTATGATGTATTAAAACGAAACAAAAAAATAAAAAAAAAAAGAAATTTGATGAACAAATTTTTTTTTATTCATCTTACGAGAGTTGGAGAATGAATCATTGAAAGAAAGTAATTCGGATTGAAACGCCTACGTATTTGAAATATTCAAGTTCCATCTCGTTATTGCTGTTGCTGACACAGCCTAAAGATATTCATACGCACACAACATTCATATATAAATATTTTTCAACACATCCTAACAGTCACATAAAACACTTAAATTCATGTATTTGTGTGTATGTTCATGAGAATCGACTTTTTATTTTCTCATTTTGCACAGCCAAAGCCACGGGTGATGGACAATGTAGGAAGTAATAACAAAACTTTCAATGTGACATCAACTGACGTTAAATTTAAAAATGGCCCAACTTAATTCTAATAAGACATGAAAACGTTAAATTTATCAGACAATATATATACATTATTGTGTCAATGTAAAGTAATATAAATATTACAATAAATAAATAACGTTTTCTTTATCCGTTAATATATCATTGTGGTTAAGAAAGTCACCATGACAAACTCACAATATTTCTGTACTGATCTTTTGTATCATCCGATTGTTTATCCTTACACAACAAAATATAAACCTAAATCCGTTTGCCCTTTTCTCTCTAACCAATAATTTATTTAAACTTCCACAACAACTTGTACCATCATAAACGTTAAAATGGCGAAATATTATCCATCCATACATCGTACATTCATATAACAAAATAAAAATAGATCAAAGAGAAAATGATATCCAGTCATGTTTGTGAATAAATATAGAATTGAATAAAGAGATAATTTGGGACAAAGAAAATGTAAGAAAGAAAATATTTACTGGCACAGTATCACAAATTGTTTTTCTTCTTACATTCTATTTTTTATTTTCGCATTATTCTACCCTTTTTCGTTTCATTTCCAACCATTTATTCTTCGTATATATTCAAGCACATTGAGGTAGTTAGTGGCTCAACAGAATGCAAGAAAAGAAAAAAAATGACGGTAATGACGCTGATAATGGCCACCAAAGGAGGCATAAAATTCCGTCAAATCCAAAAAAATTACACAGAATACTAAAAATAAAGCGACCTCATTTATCATCCACTTGGGATCCCTGGATAATTGTCCACCCAGTCATTTAATGGTTCATAACTTTAACTCCCTGAAATTTTAACCCAAAAGCACCCTCTAAAATTCTATATATTTATGTACATACATACACTGATGTTGTCATGACATTGAACCGTATAACAAGTCGAACAAAGTGCACATAAAGTAAAAACGATTATGCTGTTTGCCATAAATCAATTGACAACTAGCAATCAACGTTTGTCATTACTGTATCATGTGTACCCACGTTGATTAGAGATAGTAATAACGTTTATACCTCAATGTCTCTCTGTTTAAACTATCCCATGAATAATGTCTAATTACAGACTTTAATGACATCAAAACAGCAGATCAAATGACATAAAAAGCCATAGCACCGACTCAGAATTTGCATAAAGACAAAATGGTCCAAAAAACATTTCTCATCATAATAATTACTCGAATATTTTACGACGCATAAAAAAAAATTCCGTTTACTCTGAAATGAGAAGAGGAAATTTTCCAGTTTCCCAGAGGACAATAACCCTCATATGAAAAAATTAATAGCAATCATCAAAACCCAATTCACCACAGTTGCGATCAATCAGAAAAAATTTAATAACAAATCTGCCGTATAAAAAATTTTCCTAAATATTAAACCACACGTCTGGAAAACATAATTTCATCATAGAAATACTTTTTCATGTATGAAACACACTAAAATATCGATTGGGTTGAGCCATGCGCATTCTCTCCCTTCAATAACACACATAGTTACATGATTTCTGACAGGATGTCTCACAGAATAACAACTAGAAGAAAGAAATAACAAAAGGCAAACAGAAGAGAGCAAGGAGAAATGAGTGAGTAATACGAACTGAAAATTCACGACTCAATGAACGAGCAAAAACAATAGAAGAATAGACTGTCGCAGGGGGTGCGACACTGACGTTCAACCAATCTCATGACAAAGATATAAAGAACAAAAAAAAAAGAAGAAAAATGTTACGGATATTGCATTCTCTGAAAGTGTCAAGGGACCACTCCCTTACATATTGAAACGCGTGTGGAGAACACCATTGAGCAACATCACTAAAAGAATAAAAAATGAGGGGGAAGAAAATTTTCAAACATGCAAGAGAAAATTCGACCACAAAAAATCCTCAAATATATTTTTCTCTATTCTCCATTCTTCAACCCCACATTCACAATAGTAAGCAAAACATCCCGTCAGGGCAGATCATACATTGTAAACACTGGTTTTGTCATAGGAACTTGATGCTGATTTTTTTTCATGTTGGTATACCTTCTTGGAATAAATAAAAAATAATTTGGCTCCCATCACATCCAGTTTTTTTCCTGATAGCTACATATTCAATTTTAATACTCATGTACATGTCATTTTCAGTCACGTCAGTTAAATCCCGAATATACCACGGAATTATTCGTACAACCCCTACAGCGTTTGCTTATATATTTCTGCACTTTCATCGAAAATTAATTATTGATGGGTGGCTTTAGTACATTCAAAATTGATATGAATTTTTGAGTAATAAAGAGAGTTAAAATTTTATTAACCAGTGTAACATAACTAAAACTCAAATATCGATGTGTAATATATTATAATGCGTCAAAGTATATCATGGTGGTGGCTAATATTGATTGTCGTATTGCGACATAGAGTCGACGTTGGGGTTGGCACTGGTCGAGACAGGCGTCCCCAATATGTGGTGCACGAGATCAAATTTTATACTTTTTACTATGACTGTATTTACTATCGTATTGTCACCAGTCATTCTCCACTCTTCACCCTGATCCCCACTTCTATTCTCAGTGATTTCCAATTGATCATAATACGATTGAAGTGATATAGTTGATGACAAACAACTGCTGTCGTGTTCATTTCGAATAATCCCCCTCTTTCATTTTCTCTCCCTCTCGTATCAGCTCATTCACAATCTTAATAAAATGACAGTCCTGATTTAATCATCATGCGACAAATTGATGACATAATTGCGACATTGTATAGAAATTCCCTTTTATTCAAAATTTTTTCGTACTTTCAATTCTGTCTATTCCAATTATCAACGTCAAACCTACGGCAATTATTATAAATTAAAACGTAACAACAAAACAATATGAAAATTCACCTCTGCATATTGAAATGTCTCTCTACTCAACTAAAGTCCAAATTATTTGTTCGAAAACATCAACAAGAAATTTGTTAAAGAAAAGTTCAACGATACTATAAAACGTTCATTCATCCACCGCTTCCCAAGAATATTAATTTTGCTAATCATAAAGAATATTCAAATTGTTTATACCACCGTCCCAGTATCCATCTTTAAATACACTTAATTATTGTTGTTTTTGATCTGACAAGATGAACCCCCTCCGTGCATATTATTACTACGAATAATAGTGAAAAATAATGTTAAAAACAAAAAAAAAACAAAATTAACATTAGTCAATATATGTATAATAAAAATAATAATGTAATGTTTCTTGTATGCATATGTGTGTGTATGTATGTAGGATAATAAAAGGCTTGAGAGTAAACATTATTTCATCTCTATACGTTCGTGATTAACAGCGGAAGTGGTGAGAGATAAAATTAGTGCGCGGCGGCATCTGTATGATGAAGTAATGTTTCTTTTTTTTTCATCTTCTTTTCAAATTATTAACTCAATGTTCGTTGCAACTTTTTTTTTCCCCCATCTCACATTTATTTTTGCATCAACTTTTAAAATCATACTACAAAGTAAACCATATCCAGCACTGGCCAAACCCCTGTAACTCATTAAAATCTTTTCCCTTCTTCTATCTCGCAATTAAAAAAAAAAACCTTTGAAATAAAAGCAGAAAGAAAAAATCAAACAGAAGGTGAAACTCAAAAAGTAAAAAAAGAGCCAGTGCCAAACACGCAATGAACGAAGTTGTGCGTGCCGTCAAACAATTTATTAAATATTGTAATTAAACTCTCAATAATAATGCCAATCACTCTCTTCTTCCATTTTTTCTCTCATGGTACTTGGCAGTCCTCGATACTGACACATGTCTTTTCAAAAGCAAATTACTGTTAACCTTGTGACAACAAAAGATATGGAACATCAACAAACTCTTTTCACACAAATGAAACGACACGATTAAACGAGAAATAAACAGAAAAAATAAGAACAAATCTTATCTTTCATCTCGCAAACGCACCAATTCATTTTAATTGAACACCCCGTTTGTTATTTGAACAATGACCCTCAAATGCAAAAAAAAATATCTCAATAGGGATCAAAAATATGGCAAGTGTGCTTTTAAGTTTGATGATTGACACTAACAAAAAAGGTGCAAAATTAATGTTAATATTTAATAACTCACATGGTGGTGTGCAATTAATATGATTGCAAGTCATGCGGAGCCAATGCAAAACTACTCTCTGACGACTAAACTTTTATACAAATGTATATGCAATCATTCATTATACAGACATACCTATAACAAATGTGTACGTATATCCATATAATAGTCGCATATCACTTTCCACCAAGTTCTTTTGGCTAACGCACGTTGCCCATATAACACATAACGTTGAATATTATTATAGATATACATGAAACGTGTTGAAACTCGTCCGTAAACGCAGGTACACACACAGTATCCGCGCGGAGGAACGCACACACAAGAAATCTCGTTTCTATTTCGCTTTATACACACATATAAATACTCATACCTCCTCTGCCTGCACTCTCATAACGAAACCAATCAAAACATTATGAGGGAGAAATAATGGTATGGAATATTCGCAACATCACAGCTCGGAAAGAAATAATTCTACAGAAAATAGAGGAAATAAAATATAAAATGAAAGAAGTTCATGCTGAATTTCCACTGCGTGGTGGCGTTCAATCGTTGCGGGAAGAATATTTTAGTTTCAATCTTTCTGTGACAATTATGCTTTGCCATGTAAATTTGGAGGGATATTCGTAGAGTCAGTATATTCGATTTGTATTTTTCGCACAGAAACTTCTCTGATCAAATTGATAAGCAAGTACATCTTAAATATTTTAATTGGTCGACATTTCCGCGAGAATATTTGCTGACTTCATGGTTATGAATGAATATTCATACGACGCTATTTCATATTCTCAAAAAACATTCAAATTGTTGCATGAAATTTTAACAAATGAAGAATATTAGACAAGACTACTTTATAACGTAATACCATCCGTCAAATAATTCATGATTGGAAAAAAAAAATTCCATACAACCAAAGAAATATTAACAACGTGAACATAGCGAGTGTTGTCGCGCGAAACGTTCAGAATGAATACGCAAGAATTGCTTCGATCAATCCTATCGAATCAACTCAACTTTTTCATGGAAATAATGTAGTTAGACAATTCATCATTTCTAACAGAAACTTGTTATGAATCCATTAGATATATCAATCAATAAACGAGCATAAATGGTCAAAAGAAGAAACTGTATGTACCATTATTATTCAACTTACCATTCAGATTTATTTCTCTTCACATAGACGTTGCGATAACAGCGGCGGCGTTCAAGTTATTCCAACCTCCAAGAAAAAAGAACGCCGTAAGAAACGAAACGAAATTTCACACAATGTCCACGCGTATGTAAATACCGTGAATTAAGTATCCAACTTTAGGCAGTAATTATGACTCTCAATAAATTCATAATGGGAGAAGAATTTCTCACCAGTTAAAACAATCCAACTCCACCACAAGTTTTTCCCTTTTCTTCTTATTTTTTTATCCCTCTCCGTTCTCGTCGCTTTTTTTTTTTCTTTCAAATATCAACCTCACAATTTTATTCTTTATTCAGACAATGACACACACGAATTTGACATACAATGACGAATATACAAAATAGAAGTTAAAATAACGTTCATGAAACAAGACAATACAAAATACGACGACACACGAAACACGGAAAAAAATAAACGAAAGCGTGATATAGAATCACATAACCAACTGAACGGCACGCGGGTTCAGCGGCCGACTGAGAGGATGCAATAAGCAGTTGCTCAGTTGCTGTATGTCCGCCATGGGGCCTCGACGTTGCCCCCTCGTGGACCGAACTGGCAAAGCAACCCCCCACCGCGCAATCGCGGCAGACAAAGCGGTTGCGCGCGCAATCCCGCATTTTTTTTTACCCTTGGTTGCTTACACTGTGTGGTGGTTCGGTGTGCTGGTGCTTTGCGCCTTACTCGTCTCTATTCAATTCGCTCTTTCGTTCATCGTTTTTTTACCTCTCCCTCTCTCTCTCTTTCTCTCTCGCTCTCATTCGCTCTTCTCCTTGCTTTCTCTCTCACAATCACTCTCTTCCCCTATTTTCACAGTACAATACACCCTCATCGGCTCACTTTTAGTCTACCTTTATACTATCACTTCTCAGATTAGGTAGCTAGGTAGGTATATAATATTCAACCAATGTCGACGTACTCTTCTTTTAGTCCCGTTTCGCAGTTCTTTGTCGTTTATTTATCCCCACCTCCAAGCAAGTGTACGTTTGAAAAGCAGGTTGAGATCTGTCGAGAGCATGTTTACACTACAACGCAGTATCACATTATGTGTATAAAATTTCGATACATTTCACATCTACATCCCTCACTATTGTTTCCCTTCGTTTATTCTAATTACTTTTTGTTATCCATTTATTACAGAATGAAAATTGTCATGGCTGAATTGTTAGAGAGGCAATTGAAATTGAACATTATTCTATCAACATGATGTCCTTCGAATTACTTGATTGTGAAGAGGAGAATTCAAATAGGTTATTGATTTTTTACAGAGACAAATATTTAATCGAGTATCGATAAGTTGGTCTGTTGTATTTAACATTCAGGAAATTTTATATGAGGGTAGATTACCATCGTGATTGAACGGTGATACTGATATGTAACAGCGTATTTTGAATGAAGTCTGATTCGTGATGTGAATAACGAAATCATGTGAAAATTTGAATTTTATGGGAACATATACACTTTGACTTGATGAATACTTCAAGACAAAATATTAAAGTTCAGGAATTGTTCATCAATTTGTGAGGAGGATTGCCAATGATAAAGGTATGAAATTGTGATATTCTAGTTTTTATTCAAATGCAAACTGCGCACAATTGTTTCCCATTCGAATATTCTCCAATACAGTTTTGCTGTGACATAACCATGAAACCCAAAATGTGGGGGTTGGGATATTGATTTTTTGAGGAAAAGAATGGACTCAAGTGGAGGGAAAGTTACGCCTAATCACGTGTCAGTAACATAAGTTGTGATGTTTTTTCTCAACTTTTGTTTCGGAGACGAAAGAGTTTCAATAACTGGGACAATAATTGATTGATACTCCCCTATGCAAAATATGAAGCTCACAAAAGTATTCATCCATACAAAAATGGAAAAACGTTCCGGAAAAACGGATTGGTATCATACGAATCTGATTGTCTCCTTAACAGAGTTGTTTGATACTTCAACGCCATTAATTCGGCAAATGAATGATATAGGTGGTGATGTCTCTTTTGTAGATTTATCAGTAGCATGGAATTGAGCAATATGAAGGAGTACATGTGGCTCCCATTTCACATTTGACATCAACGAAAAGGGAAATTATGGATCTTGATTGTCCATTGTTCAATGTGAAGTCGTTATGATCCCTCTTTCCTTTGGCACCATCTACGAACATACATACAACAATAATACATAAGTATATATAACCAGGTATAGTCATTATGCATATTAGCGAATTATTTCAAAGTTGAATAGATCTTTGTGCAATTTCGTCGTGGCGTTTAAACGCCATTATACAATGCAATATTTTTTAGCAGTGAAAAATATGATTGTGTGATCGTAAAAAGAGTGAAGCGCTTTTCAACAAGATAGTAAAAAATGTGGAAAGGCAAATATTAAGGGGTCGTATACATCCATATATGTATTGGTAATGAATAAAAAAATACGTTTGAAGTCTGTAACCTTCACGATTTATGAATTCTCTAGAAAATTTTTATTACGTGTGCTGTAGGCCATAAACATTTATACTTAGGTACACATGCTTTCTGTCCTCAGGGTTGAATCAATTACTAGACGTTGACAATGAACTTTTGTGCTTTTCATTTTTCAATACGAATTGCATCATTGGGTTATCAATCCAAATCGTCATATCATAATTGTCGAGTATACTCATAATCTCTGTGTGTAGCATATATAGCAATCCACAGAATGATATCCAACATGATTTATTCATCAACCACTTCAGATGCATGATTGAAATTTCACCTATGCCATCTTATTAATTATTTCGTTACAGAGTCAAGAAATAATTACACCAGTAGAATTTTTATTAATCAAAATTGTACTGGAAACCCAACGAAAAAAAATAATAACAAGATATTAATTTGCATGACGAATCAACAATTGATTATAAATATTGGTGATTTATCACGACACATGCATTTTAGTCGCAAATCATAACGTCAAGGTGTAAACCCACTGTGGACATCGAGAGTTTTCAGTAGACATACTGGAAACAGAAGTGGCAGAAGTGCAAATATCCGATTTTGTTTCCCCAAAATGTTTCTGTCTTTATTCACACATACATCGGGTTTCATTTTATTATTTTTTGTTATTGGAATCAAACAAATATGCACACAAGGTAGTAATAGAAAACGGTATTTCATCAAACATATTCATGAATTTCTTTCTGATATTCTCATTTATGTGTTAGATGCTACAGAAAATAATGAGAAAGGTAAAGTCAATGAATTACGGAAAATTGTTACTCGTGCAGCACCTTACAAACCGCAACAGATATCTTGTCATGTCCTTGCTGATCCCATGGATCGAATAAAATCTGCTCTGAAGGATTTAGAACTAATGAATGAACTTTATTGTTCAGGCGGTCCCAACACACCACCAGGTTTGAATTATGCAATATTTTCACACTGACTTTCTCATATGAATCTCATAACAGAATTATATTCTTATTTCTATCTAATCTCATTTGATACTCGTCAGTCGAAACATCAAGGGTGGACACACAAGATGAGAGCCAAATCAATCCAGATCAAGAACTCACTGCGCAATATCATCATGGACATAATCCGAATTTGGAACCGGATCCGCTTGGGCAGCGGACGATAAATTATCCATTACACTATAACCAACCATGGATCAATTATCCAAGTGTCTATCCGTATAATTATGCTGATCGTGCAGGATATCAGAATCCAAGTTATTATTATTCTGGTCGATCACCATACGCACTTTATCCATCTAATCCTCAATCCTCACAACCACAATCTCTGTCAATGGTTGGTGGAACTTCAGATCATCATGCAAGCCCCCAAGGTATACCAGCTGAGATTCCATCCGCAACAGACGATAATGAGGATGATGATATTAGCACTCTCAAGAAGAAGGCGAGAAAATATGATCGGGTGAGGAAATTATTATTGAACAGAAAATCAATAACTGGATTTCTCATCAGTTTACATGCAAAACTTTATCGATCTTCTTTCGTTCTATCTTGTTTATAGCACTGCGGGAAGAAGCGAATGTCGAAGCGGGTGGAGAGTCCAAAAATAGAGGACAGTGATTACATCAGTAGTTTGAATGATACTGAATTCGACATTAGTAATAGTACTGAAGTGAAGAGTAATTGATAAGCGATAAGAGATGCAAACTTAAAACTGTGTAGGCTTTACGTCGTGTTTCTTCTCATGAAAAATTTTTCTATTTGGTAGACGAGTTTCATAAATAAATTAAATTGTGAATCAATACACATTGATGACAAACATAATGCAATAAAGAAAAATAGAGTTCGAAATAGACATTATCAATGTGTATGATCGAATTATTCTGTATCAGTTCGGAGTGAATGATTCATATCAATATTCCCGTTCTGTAATGAATTATAATAATCCGACAAGTGGTTCTCACGATTTTCATTTCATGGCTGGAGGAGGAAAGCGACGCCACACCAATGGGAGCATAACACCTACATATTTGCGTGCTGATCTCCAGTATATCAATTGTTGGTATATAATCAACACTCAAATTACGAGAGGAAAAAACTTGTAATGTACCATTCCAAGTTCTGTTCGTGATTAATTCCATTCAGCACCAGTAGAATGCGCCCATGCTGACAAATTTTATCAATTTTATCGAGAAAAAAATAGAGTAGTGACTGTCAATACTGTCGAAAAATAAAATATTGATGATTCGGTCTGTTCAAAATTTTGAAAGCAAATCAATAATCGTGATTGTAAATTATTGATGAAAACTGATTTAAGGTATTTGCATTCAGAATTATTCATGTACAACTGGTTTAGACTTTATGGATCAAAGTGTCCAATGAAATCTCACATATTTGTGGTTAGGAATTTATATCCAATGTAGATATTCCAAATGTTTCCCGTGATTTATTATTGATGAAGTTATATATAACTTGACACGCACAACTATATTTGAACATCGATGATTACATGAATTTTTGGATAGTCAGAAGTTGAAGGTTACATCAAAACACTTGGTCTTCTGTGCATGAAGAAATCGAGTAGTCTCAGTTTTAGCAAACATTTATGATAAATAGAAGAGAATCAAATCAGAAAACTTCGATAACGACATGAATGTGGTAGCACAGTATCACGGCTGATGGCATTGATTTGACATAACTCATTATTTCCTAATGTCACTGATATATTACTGTCTGTTTCAGTGAATGAATCGAGTCCCATCTTTATACTAACTTCACGCAGATTTATTAATAATTTATATAACTTCTCAAACAAAGACTTCCTAACTTCCTCGAACACTGAGGAATCTACCACCATACACAATGAATTACGGAGTCGATTGGGAAGCTGAACAGAGGCAAACATTGCTCGACAGTAGAGCTGCTCTCGAAAGAGCTGCACAGTCCGTTTCACGATCTCAAACAGTCGCTGCTGAAACTGAACAAATTGGTAGAGAAGTGGTTGCTGAATTGGGTGGTCAACGAGAGACATTATTGCGAGCAAAACGAAGATTGTCCGAAACAGATCAAGAGTTAGACAGTTCGAAGAAGGTTATGCGACTCATCACACGAAGGGTGTTGACAAATAAAATTGCGTTGGTTTTGATTATTGTTTTGGAAGCTGTGATTCTTGGTGTGACGGTTTATCTGAAGTATTTCAGTAAGAAGTGAAGTTTGTGATAATAGGATTGAAAATTCGGTATACAATAGGTAATTAGGAAATAATTATTGCAGTATTATTGTAACGCTTTTGAATAAAGTCACCGTTAATAAAGAGCAAAGCAATACTCGTTTAACGATACTTTTTATATCAATTTAAGGAGATAGATGCATTTGATAGAAGACAAGTTATGAACAATAGGATACTTTCATCATTCCGTTCCGTTTATTATATACACAATATAAAAATGATTGCTACATTAATTAATTGTTTCTGTAAAATGCCAGTACCCTCTTGAACACTTCTGGATTATAACCAGTGAGAACTGGTCTACCGAGTTCATAATCCGCTTGTGAGAATAAATCTATTTCTGGCATTGACCACCATAAATTGCATTTACCATCAATTCCATCCACATTCAATGTATTGAGTTGAAATACTGAGAAATGAAATGATTGACTGTTCGTCTGCACACACTGAACTGTGATGGGTTCAGGTAAATCCTTAACGTCACTACCGAATTTCTTTTTAGCACAACCAACTGCTGCCACAAAAGATTTTGTGAGTGACCTACCAAACCGCTGTTCGTTAGTGACTGGCAGTTCTGTCAAATTCTGTACTTTTTCACAATCGTGATATATGAAAAGTGTGTGCACATTCACCCAAGGTGACTCCTTCGAAACGGCTGGAACATTCGAAACAAAATTTTATCCCAAAAATTTCTGAATTTATACTACAATGAGAACATTTGTATTTCATCACTTACGATAGAATTCCGTAGTTTTATAAATATGGTCTCGGTGTAAACTGATGGTGGAATTAAGTGGATGAATATCTGGTATACTTAATTTCGAAGTGTCTATATCATTTCCCATTGGTTTTATTCCGTTGTTTGTCATCATCATCATATCAAATGACTGATCGAATAATAGAAAATCACCATCTTTTTCTGGAAGATCAAAATTATTTCTATGATGATAGAGTCTTCTCTACCAATTCCATTTTATCGAAACTAATACTTCATATCATCACTGTGCATTACCTAGTGAACAATGTATAACGCCGTCATGAATTAATTGCCGTTGCTGTGCTAATTCCAATCCGCTTAATGATTCACACAGTTGAATCATTCTCGTTATTAAGTTACGCCTGAAACATAATTCGATGAGTAAACTTAGCATATCCCGCATGACTGATGCGTGAAATGGTTGTTAGTCTTCTATTCATGATCTATACTTACGATTTTCTAACTTGGCCAATACCATAGTCACGAGGGAATACCCAAGCTGGTTGTTCGGGATGTTTCCTTTTGGGTAATTTTTGTTGATGTGCATCAAAAATATTGGATGAGCGAATAACTCTGAAATTGTGGAGAAAAATCATCAATAAGACATGTCACATTGTTAGACAGTTTTGCCAGATATAAATGACACTTCACTCAGCGAGGATGTTATCGATCTCTTCAGTTGTTTCCTCTATCGAATTTTCAATTTGAATAGGTAAATTTTCACTAACAAGCAGTGTTTTTGAAAGTAATTGTGCTTGATCTGCGCCGGCAACTAGGAGATCATCACTTTTCAATTGCACACTGGGTCTTTCTTTCCAATCCGGATGATTTTCATTGTGTTCTGGTGATTTTGGGATAACAATATCGCCAAACAGTTCCTCCACGTTCAATCTGTGAGATGATACACATATGGTAACGTCGCAGTGAACAATGAAATAAAAATTATGAAATTGGTTTCTCTTCGTGGTAGTATCACCTCGGGAAATGATGTGGCTTTTTCAAAATAAGCTCTTTTGCATCCAGAACTTCAATTCCTCGCTTAGCGAGAGATATTTCACTCTTTGTATCACCAAGTACTTGTTGTCCGTGATAGAACCAGTGTCGTTTGAGCATCCTCCCCACATTTTGTCTCCATAATATTGGAGTGAACTTCATCACTGCTCCAGTTGACAATACAATTCGTTTTTACTGAGAACGAACGTAGAGGTTATGGTTGCCTCCTTTTCATACATTCGACTTCGGATATCGTCGGCCTCATCTTTCTCGCTTACCGAAATTCCACCATCTCACTGAATGGGGCATTCATAAGTGCGCGCCCTTTTTGAAACGACACGAGTTTGATATCGATGTATGATTCCGACTATTACAACAATACTTGAGAACAATCACCATCCCATCCAATTCAGATTACTGTCTTCGCAATACATCTTCATTATGTTCCACAGCAAATGCAACTATAAAACTAAATGATCTCCTGGAATGTAAGATCAGAAGGATCATCTCTGAACAATATCACATCGTTGAGCTTTGATTCCATTCTTGCAATTCTTTACAAAATTGATATAATTTTGCCGTGTTATTTTTATTTTATTAACACAAATCTTCATCAATAGAGAGGTTCAATTTATGCATGTACGATCCTCAACACCCCAATAATAGCAATTGATAGCAATGATCGTCCCTTTGAAACCGTTCAAAACTATCGTTGATGCACTTCAAAATCCCACAATGAGAATTATTTGGCGGCAAATATATAACCTCAATTCAATATTTAGAGTGATCATCATGAGTATGACTTAGACGAAAACATGATGATTTCGATTGAATATACAGGAAATTGTACAAATATTTTTCAGCAGTAATGACTCATTTGTAAAAAGGATTGAACAAAAATAGTATACGTGGGAAACGATAAGTATTCAATTATTCTTCAATTAAAATATCTTAACAACAATGAGAACATATTTCAAACCGTTATGGATATGGAAACGATTCTCTCAGCAAAATCTGGAATCCCAGGCAAAGGTATGGACAAAACCTAGCGGATTTGACACTGGTGTTGTTGTTTACAACCCGATCGTTAAACAAAAAGTTCCATTGATATTAAAAAATGATAAAGTTGCAACATGGTATATGTGTGGGCCAACAGTCTATGATGCAGCTCATATTGGACATGCCTGGTAAATCATATTCAATATAACTGTAGCAACCTCTAAAGGTAATGTCAAACACCGTGATAAATTTATGAACGTTCGTGTCTCAATGCAGCTCATATGTACGATTCGACATCATCAGAAGAATCCTAACGGAATTTTTCAACATAAACGTTATATCTGTAATGGGAATCACTGACATTGATGACAAAATCATCATGAGATCCCAAGGGTCAACACAATTTTCTGATTGTACGCAGTTGGCAAAATTTTATGAACGAGAATTTCTTAAGCAAATGGAACTATTGAATGTCATGCCAGCTTATTTATATGGGAGAGTATCGGACTACATACCTCAAATGATTGACTTCATTAGTAATATCATGTCCAAGAATTTCGGATATGTTGGAAAAGATGGTATCTTTAAATGGTACTTTCACATATTAATCATTCATGTAGTTTCTGTCTTCCATTCGATTTTCAAACTGTGTTTTCAGGTTCAGTATATTTCAAGAGACTGGCATATGGTAGACTTGGGAGATTAGGTGCATATGAATCAATAGAACCACATCCGATAAAACAATCAAGTTGTGATTTTGCATTGTGGAAAGCAGCAAAACCCGGTGAACCTTCTTGGGAGAGTCCTTGGGGACCTGGTAGACCTGGTTGGCATATCGAATGTAGCACGATTGGCAGGTGAGGATGAACAGGATTCAACCGATTCAAGTATTATAGCGCAACGTTGACTGACAACAATATACCATTGATAATTGTTCATATAGTTATACATTGGGAAGTAACATTGATATTCACAGTGGTGGACTAGATTTGTCATTTCCTCATCATGAGAATGAGGATACTCAATCCTGTTGTTATCATGAAACGGATCAATGGGTCAATTATTGGCTTCACAGCGGTCTCTTGAATCTGAAAGATGTTAAAATGTCAAAAAGTTTGCAAAATACGATTACCATTACTGAGCTACTTGAACAATATTCAGCCGACCAGTTTCGGATGATGTGTTTGCTCTTCAGTTACAGGAACAGTAAATTTCATTCGTTTGTTCCAAAATTTTTTCTCCATGTACTGCAGTGCAACAAAACTCTTGATTGTTCTGTCTTCATCTTTTTTTTTAGCTATTGATTTTAGTTCTGAAGTAATGCAGAAAGCTGTCGCGATACTCAAAAAGTTTGAATACTTCCAAAGCGATTGCCAGAACTATATGGCGGGCGAACTACCTCCACGAAAAATTGATGAATCTATTGTTTACTCTAAATTGAATGAGTCGAAAAAAATTATCCACGAGGCTTTGGCAAATGATTTTTCCACCCCGATCGTAATTTCTGAATTGGTAGAACTCGTCGCCGTTGTGAGCAAAATGTTGAATCCGGCAGAGGTGAATAATGGATAGATTAGACCGAAATATTTTCTAACAAATTATCGATGGATTTTATATTTAAAAATCTCAGGAGCCTGCTTCACACACTGAAACACGGAATGCTCATTGCATTAGTGCAGTTTCAACGTACATCCACAGTACGTTATCACGTCTGGGTATTTCAAAGTCGATAGCAGTGGAAAACAAAGATAACAAACAATTAGCTGAAATTATTGATACTTTCGTCAAATTTAGAACAGTGGTTCGTAACAAAGCACTGAATCAAAGTGTTAAAGATAATGAAATGTTGGTAGCTTGCGATGATGCTCGGAAAAAATTGGCTGCATCAGGAATTCAAATTAAGGTAATATATAATGAGGATTGAGGATAATTGGTATCCATAAACAATTGATTGCAATTGGCAGGATTATAAGGACAACGCTACTTGGACAGTTATAGAATGATGATGGAGCTCATAAAATTATTCTTATGACCTAATAGCGGGATTATTCCCCACGGTGCATCCAACACAAATAATACTAGTGAACTAGTTTGTACGCGAGGTAAAGAATGAGAATTCTCAAGTTGTCGAAAAGTTATGACAATGAGGATAAATGAATTGCCAGAGGTGAAAAAATTGTACAATAAGCAACTTATATAAAACGTCTTTATTCATATGACTGAATAATTATTCTCTTGCGTAGAATTAATAAAACAAAAATATGATATTCAAATTTCCATACTCTCCTCTGCTGTTTTCGCAACCTTCGGACTACTGCCTTCTGATACCAACGATGCCTTTCGTTTTCTCTCCTCTTTTCTTTCAGCCATCGTCTTCTTCAAACCCTTCATTTTCCTTGTCTGAAGGCTGTCTATTTTCTGTACACCCAGGTGAATCCTTCCAAGTTTCGTACCAAGTTTGTCCATTGCAATATTCTTCTTTGTCTTCACTTTGAGGGCCTTCGGTTTCTTACATGATCGTTTGAACAAATCGTCTGAGGCAAATTTAGTTCTTCTAATTGTGAAATCCATACGTGGTCCGATTTCAACCAACTCTATCCTGGGAGTTCGTGTCCCAGATTTTTTCAATAGCGTTCTGAATAGTGGAACAAACATTTTAAATTAATGATGCAGATATATTCTAATTAGAGCGATACAGTGGTCATTTTTATCACTTACTTATAACTTCGTAGGTAAATTTTGTTATCGAAGGCGGTGAAACTGAGTACATGTTCTAAACCTTGAAGTCTGATATTGGGCACTGCTTCACGATGAAACATGTCAACCAATAGATTTTGGATCCTACCAAATTGATGATTATTTTCGAATAGTTCACCATTGAAAATAAGCATAGGTTTGAGTCCAGATGCTACTTTGTCAACTTTGAAGTCCTTCAGAGCTATATAATTCTCTACGCCAAATTCAATCATATCGAGCAAACTATGTTCAAATGTCCTGCCCATAACAAGATTGTGCGGACGCTTTTTATTATGTGACGCAAACATGAAAAGTGGTGCGTTACTTTTTTGACAGAATTTCTCAATGGGCGTGACATCTTCAAATGGGAGTATAGCATTCTTTTTCCCCATGAACGCAGCATCTGGTTTTTTGAGCAAGTACTGAAAAGGAAGACAACTGAAGATCAGAAACGGTGGGCTTTACATTCTAACCATAAACTTGCGAGTGGTATAATTACCAAATCTTTCATTGCATCGTTGACGTACTGTGAGGCTGTGCTGCCTTTGATACAAATCGCAGTTTTTACATCTTCAATTATCTTTGGCTCTTTGCGGAGGATTGCTTTCTTTCCTTTATGGGATGTCGGTTTTCTATGAACATAAGTCAACGGATGAATTTAACGAGTGATGGCCAGTCTTACATTATGTTGCGATATTTCTCACGTTACAATGAATATTCATATGAATTTATGTCAGGTTAACTTGAGGATAGTTTGAAAAATACTCACACTACTCTCTGTATAACAGGCATTATAATAATCTAATATTATCCTTCAATATAAATCAATTTGAACCAATCTAGAAATGCACTTAACCTCAAAATTGTGAATTCATAACAGGCTCGCACACGTGTTATATATTCACACTGGACTGCTTTGAACGACAAACCAAGATTACAAAACAAGATAAATGATGGCCACCACAAATTTAACAGAGTCTCCTATACCGACTGAGTCGGTAAAAAATTAATTCCCGTATTCAACCTAGCGCGCATTGGCGCTGAATATAGTCACAAAAATTACGAAGCTAAAATGGCGTCGACCATTTTCTCGCTGATGTATTTTTAGTTGTAAAGTTCGGTGGGCTTTATGGCGTCGGCGAGTTTCCATTTTAAGATGGTTGAATGAAGACTTGACTATACATACAAATTTCCTCACCAATTTATGACAATTGATGCATTAATTTTCCTATTATTTGGATGAAACAGGTGAGGGATACAGCATGCTGTTTGTTATCAAGGTCTTGCAAATTTTTCCGATGCGATTTTTCCCGTTCCAAATACATGAGTGTGTTCGCGTCATGGCGGCAAATGTTTCGGTGCTAATCGATTATATTATATATTAATTCATATTGTCAAGCATTGTTAGAGTGAGTAACAATCTATAAAAAGATCGCCACGATGATTCGAAGTTATATTAATTGTTTTGCGGTACAAAAAAGTCGATAAAACCGCTCTGGGAACAGTACCGAACCTGGTTATGGCGGCGAAATATCCTCGTATGCAACTAACCGATGCTTGAATTCAATTATAGACTGTGATGTCGTTTGTATTGTATCTAGTCTCGTTTATAAAGAATATGAAATAATCTTTTATAGGTAATTGAAGATGCATAAACGTCGTAGAACATCGTCTGTAGCAAGCCGCGGCACTGAAGATGATCCTGATGAGGTTCAACCAGAGCCAGCTAAAAGGAGGAAGAAGTTAGATCCTGTAAGTACAAAACATTGAACAACATTTATTTGAGTATTTAGGTTATGCATCAAATTCCATTGTTCCATAAGACGAAAGATTTTTTATCTCATTGTTTCAGAGCGATTTGTGCCAACAATTGTATGATATTATAAGAAATCAAAAAAAAGAAGACGGTACTCTACTGTGTGATGCTTTTATCAGAGTGCCAAAGAGGAGACAAGAACCTGGATATTATGAAGTTGTTACGAATCCCATCGATCTTTTGAAAGTTCAGCAAAAATTGAAAACTGATGAATATCGAGACATGGAGGATTTAGCTGCTGATATTCGTTTGATGATCAACAATGCAAAAGCCTTTTACATGCGTACATCGCCTGAGTATAAAGATGCTACAGATCTGTGGGAACTATGTATTAACACAAAAAATCGAATAATGGATGAATACGAAGATACAGAGCCAAAAGGCAAAATTATTCTCAAAGTTGCCAGATTACCACGTAAAGTTGCAATGAAACAAGAAGATGCTGAAGATACATCTGAAAGTTCAACGAATCCTGATGAAGAGTCAATGCAACCGTTTGAAGATTTATTCATGGCAGTCATGACTGCCACCGATCCCGTTGATAATACTCGGCCTTTACACACGGTGTTTCAATTGAAACCTTCGAAAAAGCTTTACCCAGAATATTACGACGTAATTGAAACGCCAGTTGATTTAAAAACTATCGCCAGAAAAATACAAGAGGGCGTTTATGGTTGTCTTGGTGATATGGAGAGAGATCTGATGCTTATGTGTCGAAATGCATGCCAATTTAATGAACCCGGTTCACAAATTTATAAAGATGCAAAAATGCTAAAGAAAATAATTGCATCAGCTGCAAGAAGACAAGACAGTTGTTCGAATCTGAACTTGTCAAAATTGACGACGGCTCTGTCTACACGGAGTAAACGTGGAAATCGTGGATCTGCTCAATCACTGATTGCGCAGACTGCCACGATGCCGGATGAAGATGAGGAAAGTGATGATGAAGAAGATGAAATCGCCGATGTCGAGGAAACTGATAATGCTCAATGGCAATTGTTTCAAACAATAAGGACAGCACCGAATAATCAAGGTGTGAGAATGAGTGAATATTTCTGGAAATTACCGTCCAAACGAATGTACCCAGATTACTATAAAATGATCAAAAATCCGATTTCATTGTTACAAATAAGAACAAAAATAAAAAAAGGGGAGTATGGAACAGTTAGTGAAGTTGCTGGTGATATGAATATCATGTTCGAAAATGCTAAGAAATACAATATTCATACGTCACGATTATACAAGGTAAATGTTTGTCATCTGAATAATTATAAATTGAAAATTCAATGTTATTTGTACTGATTGCTCTCTAACATTATTCTATTTTCGCAGTGTGCCGTGAGATTACAGAAAATAATGCAAGATAAAGTACAAGAATTATTGGAATTTGATCAGGATTCGGATTCTGATTGTGGATCCGAGAGTAATTCTCAGCCCAAGTTGATAAAACGTGCTTCCAATCTTTTGACACGTGGAAAATATAAAGACAACATACCATTGAAGAAACGATTATACACATTAGTGAAGTGTGTAATAGAATACGTGGTAGGTAATTCCAATTTAGTACGGACTCTACATTGACACAATACTCACCTCTGTCAATTTTCAGTGTGAAGATGGTCGTCAACCCATGCTGATGTTCATGGAAAAACCCTCGAAAAAAATTTATCCAGATTATTATCAAGTTATTGCAGAGCCAATTGACATGCTTGCGATTGAATCAAATATCAAATCAGAGAAGTATCAAAGTGAAAATGAATTAATTCAAGATTTCAAATTAATGTTCAATAATTGCCGACAATATAATGAAGAGGGCTCGCTGATTTATGAAGATGCCAATACATTGGAGCGCGTCTTAATGGACAAAGTGCGTGAATTGGGTCCGCTACCGGATTCCAGGATAATCAAATCCTCTGGTTCAACGCCTACACGTAATGTTGGACGACCAAAAAAGATTGTCCCTCTTCATTTACAGAAATTACGCACAATGTATGATACAATCAAAGATTATCATGATTCAAAAGGGCGACAATTAGCACTAATATTTATGAAATTACCGAATAAAAATGAATATCCTGACTACTATGAGGTAATAAAGCAACCGATGAATATGGAGAAAATTGCATCGACATTGAAAAATAATGGCTATGAAAATCTTGACGAGTTGGTCTCCGATTTGATTCTAATGTTTGATAATGCCTGCAAGTACAATGAACCCGATTCACAAATATACAAGGATGCCTTAATTTTACAACGACTTGTATTACAAACGAAACTCCAATTGAGTGAGGATGATGAAAGTGTACCAGATGTACCAGCGGCTGTCCAGGAAATATTAGCAACAATTTTCACTGCACTTTATAATCATCAGGATGAGGAAGGTCGTTGTTATTCAGATTCAATGGCCGAATTGCAAGAACATGACATTATTGATGGAAAGAAAGTTCGAGGTTTGTCATTGGATTTAATCAAACGTCGTTTAGATCGGGGTGTTTATAAACGCTTAGATAGATTTCAAGAGGATGTTTTCTCCTGTCTCGAACGTGCGCGTCGTTTATCGAGAACGGATTCACAACCGTTCGAGGATAGTGTTGAATTACAGGCATTTTTCCTGCGTACACGTGATGATGTTACACGCAGTGGTGATCTCCTTCATTCACCAGCTCTTAATTACACTATATTAGATTTGTCAACCCAAGTAGCTGAATTGAAGCGTCTCAAACATCATCAAGAATTAACTCTTCCCTCGGAAGAAGAAAGTTGCGATGGTAATGAAACCAAAGAAGTCGAGCCAAGTCCAGTAACTACGAAAGCAATCAATGAAAATGGTGGCTCAATGAGTTTCAATCAAGAAATTTATCGTGCTGGAGACTTTGCGTATATTGAACCTACCGAACGTGGGATGGAATGCGGTGTGGTGCTCATCGAAAGATTATGGACAAATTCTGAAGGACAACAAATGCTTTATGGCAATTTATTTTATCGACCAAGTGAAACTTATCATGTAGCATCACGTAAATTCCTCGATAAAGAGTTGTTCAAAAGTGATGCGCATATTGCCGTACCTTTATCTAAAGTTGCTGGTAGATGTTGCGTATTAAGTGTGAAAGATTATTTTAGGATGATGCCCGCAACATTTCCAGAGAAAGATGTATACGTTTGTGAATCGCGTTATTCAACAAAAGCGCGAGCATTCAAGAAAATAAAAGTATGGAATTTTGATCCTGAGCACCTGAAACTGATATCGAGAGACAAAACACTCGAACCCAAGCGTGTTATATCGGTTTATAAAGAACGATTAGAAAAGCACAAAGAGGAAATAGCAGAATTGGAAGAGGGTGAGAAATTGGCGGAGAAAGAAAAGCCAAACGTTATTCTTTTCAATATTGACGATTCAGAAAACACGTATTATGAGCAATATAATACTTGTGCTGGGCCTGTAAAAACTGGTGATTTTGTATATGTTGCTATTGATGGTGGTCGTCAACAAATAGCGCAAGTTGATTCAATATGGTCGACCAAGGATGGTAAATGTTATTTCAAAGGACCGTGGTTGCTTACACCACCTGAAATACCACACGCACCAACAAAACTATTCTACAAACAAGAATTATTCTTGTCTACTGTTGATGGCACACATCCAATTGTTGCCATCGTTGGTAAATGTGCTGTTCTGGATCTTGGCGAATATGTTTGCAGTGAGTAGAAAATTTTAAATGAATTCAGAGATCCATGCCCCAACCCTGATGGTTCACAATATTAAAATATTATTCCATTGAATATCAGGCCGACCAACTGAAATTCCAGAGGACGACGTTTTTATCTGTGAATCGACATACGATGAGGGTAAAAATGTAATAAGGAAGTTGAGTCAAGATGGATTGAAAAAATATATTCATACGTCGTCTGTAACGGATGATGAAATTTATTTCTTCAGAAGGCCAATAAATCCAGCTAAAGTAAGTCCTATTCACTCACATTCATTTATGATATTGAAATTCTGAACGCATTTTTATTTTGACTTATCATATTCTGCTAATTCATTGAATTCTGCTCGAATTGCACGACGCGAAATTGGCTCAAAAAATTCAAGAGCAGGCGGAAAAAAAGATATGAGGAACTGAAATGAATTTTGCATAAGGCTGCTAACAATTATTTTGCGATTAATGCTTCTGCATGTGTGTATGCGTATGTGTGTTGTAGGTGTCAAGTGATGTGGCGCAGGCGCAATTACCAATCAAGTCTATCGTATCAACTACAAGTCATTTTGAAATGGTAATTCTTACACAATTCACTATTCGAAAGATATCACATCCCATCAATTCCATTACCTCATTCATCAAATCATGAAACGACATTTGATAGAATTTGGGTTCATCCGCATGTGTTGTTCACACGCACGCATTAGATAATGCAGCGAAATTGGTTCATGGATTTAATTTGAATGATATATATATATATATATAT